>JAULCE010030004.1:0-20938 GCA_032359355.1 Macoma nasuta | reverse complement strand
AATATGCAAGCTCTTGATACTGTAAAGATGCACTTTTATACATTACAGCTATTTTCAAAATGTAAGTTTATCAGATCAATAGGGTATTTGTAGTTTGTATGCATGCATATTGATATTTAAGATGCACAGACAGAGATGCAAGTTGAGACAAGTATTGCATGATGTACTAAAGCCATGCACTAAAACTATTCAATTCATGTCCCAGGCCTACATTGCTTTTCAGCACTTTGATTACTAATCTATTCATGTTTATTATGTCGAAAAGTATACACAGGTGTGCATAAAAGTTTGGTTGTATTATGTTATTGGAACATAGAAGAAATGCACGAACGAATACCTCCAAAATGCCTTACAGGAGATCACACGATCGAAAACATTTATGAGCATTGTTTGTGAAATGGTGTTCTTTTCATAAGATACAAATAAATCCATATTAAAAATCGAAATTGTATTTGATTATTCTTAAACTTTGATTGAAAATGTCATCTTGCAGCACCTGTATAAGGATACTATTGCTCTCTCTCTCATTCCAAAATTGCTAAATATTGCTAAACAGGCCAATAGCTGAAACAGATGAAGAAATGTCGCTGTTTTAATCTCAGACGACCCTCCAGAGACTGTCGCTATAACCTGGTCAATCTATACGCAATGACATTAATAGTGAATAAAATTATTGACGAAATTACTGTCAAAGAAATGTTAGCTTCAAAAAGATTCAACGGCAAAATTACACATGCTCAAGTTGTTTTTAATTATATGATACAATTATGTTGTATATCATGTAAAATGATAACTGTTATGATGGATTTTATTGCATAGTAATGTGCTGATTAAGTAAAAGATACTGCATGGATTTCACGAGGTATTTGAATTAACGAAACTTCAAGGTAGTGGCTAAAGTCGCCCGATTGTGGGAAGGTTTATCCAAATCACGAGTGAAATTATGCAATATATGTTTTTTGTACAATGGTTCTGGCGTTTTACTATGGGAATTTCAAAATTTAAATCCGATACACGCATTCTTGCATGGGTATCGAAGGGGGCGGTGCTTGCATACTGACGATAACTGTGCAACAACTGCCTGATAAGTGTTCCGGTATTAGAAGTCCGAACGGTTTTGATTGGTCAAAGCTTGATTGCATGATATGAGGCGACGTATTTTGAACTATTTTTAGAAATTCACTCAGCACATTAGTCACGTGATCAAGGGCCTGTCGTTAAAATGTTGCATGCCTTATCTGGCACGACCATGAATTCAAAATCATTGGTTAAGGCCATGATACAAAACATATATTGCATCATCACACTCGCGATCTAAATTAACCGAAACACTCGGACGGGAGCTAAAGCCCCACCCTCTTGTATTCAGGTTAATTAACATACCTCGTGAAATCCATGCAATATATATTACGTATCATGACTAGAACCAATGAATTTGAACTGCAGTGCAACTCGAGCATTATAAGCAATGCGTCATAGATCACGTGTCGAATTTGCTGAGCTAATTATTTAAAATAGTTCAAAGTGCGTCGCGTCATTTTGTACAAACTTCGACCAATCAAAACTGCTGTGCAAAAACCGATACCTAATAGCCGCATACTTTTTAGGCAGTTTTTGCACGGTTTCTCATCAGTATGCGCAAGCACCATCCCCTTACAGTAGTGCGTGTATCGGATTGAAACATAAAGGATTCCTATAGTTAAACGCCAGGGCAATGGTACAACGCATGAGTACCGCTCTTTAAGGTAGTTTTCAGCGAATTTGATATTCTCCTGCGGAGAGCTTAGATGGAAAACTTGGTCAATGAGGAATATAGTTAGTGTAGAGAGGCTGCACTCAACTAGATCTTAACTGTATGCATGGTCGAATTATTTATTTCCTTGCGTTAGCATTATAGTCACGATAAAAGTAAAACACATTTGAGAAATCATTTGAAGCTACTCTGCAAACAGTTATAAATATGACAAAATCAGAACATATGTTAACTGTGCTAGTTCCTGTAATGATACTTTTAACAGATGTCAGGTATGTGTTGTCGCATTTTATAATTGCTCTGTTGTCATAACATTTTATCTGACAGCTTCAGCGAATAAGTCATTGTTTGTATTAAAAAATACCATTCAGCTGACTTAACTATAATGCTGTTTTATATTTTTATCATTAAAAGCAATCGTATTTGTAGCATACTTTAAAAACGCGAGAAAAGGTGTTGTCTTGGAAGCTTTTCGTTTGCAGCAAATCCTTTCAAATTAGTATTGATTTGAACATGTAATCAAAATGTGTCAAAGCTTTTGATCCTGATAAGTCGCCGGTGGCTTACTGGCGGACAATGCAATGATCGGTACTTATTCGCTCATTGTTTGCAAAATCAGTAGTCCATTCACTGTGATTTTCCAAGATGACACTGTTTTACTGTAAGGCTATTTCACTTGAATAATGTATGATTTTTATTTCAATATTAATAATAACTTCAAATGTGTAGGTTCTTCCTGCATGGTATCATTAAGAAGCCAAATACTGATTCCTACGTATTGTCGGGCGCCCTAGTCCTTAAAACGTGAATAAAGGCTGTAATGCACCATGTTAATTGTAGATTTTAACAGATTCAATGCTATAGAATGTGCACCACTGAATAACGAACTATAATAGTGTTTATCTAACAGTCAATTGTATCTATTTATGATTTTTTATTATAGCATTAGTTATAAGAACACCACATTTGTACATTACACCTACTGTGCCTTTGCAACCGTAATAAACAACTGTGTTAACTTCATTGAACGGGCAGGTACACAGTGACATAAGAAGACGTGTTGACTTCTCTTTAGAGGCTATAATTAACGCAAAACTGATTGCCAACCCTATAGAAGGTTCAAATAACCTTTAAACCATCGATACGATAACAATCTTTTTTTCGTAGCCAATGTAATACTTCTTATAATCTAATACTCACTTTTAAGTTATTTGATATTATGATTATACATTGGTGTTACAGGATGAATCCTTTTGGAACCTTATCATCAAAGATGTGTCACAGAACAACGCTGGTACCTACCTCTGCCAGATAACAGCATCGAAACTATATATTCGTTATATAACTCTAGAAGTTTTAGGTAAAACATGTTGTTGTTTTTATTTATATATACCTCTTATGCATGACAATGGCAAGAACTTACAGTAACCATAATATGAGCACTGTCGCATTCCAAACGGCACTTTAATGATACAAACAGTGTAAATAAAGATAATATCATTTATCTTTTTTAAATGTATTTAATTATTAAGACACTGCTATTCATATCAGTAAACATGATGTAAATTTCTTTGAAACATCTGAAAACCGTATCTTATTTCCATAGATAACGTAAGACATTTTCCAACGGATTAGTTGGAGAATAGGTTATAAAACGCTTAATGTAAGAGTCTTCCTTTTAGCAACTTACTGTAACAAATTATAAAGCTCTTTGCAGATTGTCATCAATTTGTCCTCGATTTGTTGGAAGAATTTGCGACTTGACCACTCAGCTCAAACCCAGTTCATTTGTTATGACATCAAAATAATATAATTCCATTTCTTTATTCTACTTGTAGATGTTTAGTGACAATTGCATAAGCGTCTTGTTTCAGATACACCACAACCTCCAGAACAAGTACAGAAAGGTAAATCTTTGTTTTGTCATGTTCTTGCATATACTGGGTTGATAAACGATGTTTCAATCAAAACTTTAAAAAATAAATAAGGTGGAAACTGAACGTAAACCGAGTGTTGTACAACAATCTGGCAAAAGCACTTTCTGCGTTGCCTGCAATCTACATTAAGCGGCCGTCAATTACGATGTCATCATTGCATCAACTTTCATACAGCCGCTTATTGTTTGTGTGCTTTCCTGTTTGGGTTTTAAATATATTTCAATGATGTATACCCTTCCGTTTTAAATTCTTATATTACATGTATCACATACATATTTTAGTACAAAACATTTTATATTGATTAAGTATTTAGATCACGCCATGCAATTAATATGTTTAAATAAGACAAATAAAGTACAGTGCCTGCTAAATGTTTTCTAACCATGTACTCGTTTGCAACCGCTCTAACATAATACGTAACAAATTGTTTTGACTTTCCAGTGTGTGGTACAGATAATGACCTTTGGTTTGTCCCTTTTTTATAAATAATACATATGTAGATATTAAACAATTGTGTTTTGTTCTTATCTCAGATTAATTTTATTCTGTTTTTGTGTACGACTGCATTTGAATGTTTGTTAAATACTCGGTAGTTCTTTCGAGATTTTTTCTAATTACTTGTGCAACAAAAGTGTCACAGATACATCTTTAAACGTGCCTACCTGTGAATGACTGGTGTTTAAATGAAGATAGAGTCAAAAATAGAGGTAAGCCACATGTTGCGAATTTATTAGTTATTCGTATAAAAAATAAAATTTATAGCGTCTATCGCCGACCACGTTCTTCTAAAAACTTTTATATCCTCACTTGTAAAGTCGGTAAAATTGACGTGGTTGCAATAGTCAAAATAAATAAGCTAAAGATCATGCCAACGACATCTTGTAAGTGTCTATGGTATTGCCAATATGTGAAAACACGATTTGAAAAGGCAAATTTACCCAAATCCTAGACCAAATCGTAACCGATATCGCATCAATATCTTTATAAGGTATTCGATTGAAGCACTTCTTTGTCTTGTGTGAAATTATCTAGTCTTAGATATGATACCAAATAAAAGGTAGTTGTAATCAGATCAAATATATTTGCTACTCGGCCTGTAAAGGCATCGGTCACATTTGAAGAACATACAAGCGATGGTAGAAACAAGCGAATAAAATATGGTATAGCAAGTTTAAAATTTTTCAATAAAATCATGTCATCAAGACGTCAGGTAAAAAGGCATCTAGATTGAATTTAACTTTAACTGTTTATCAGAATACAAAATTTAATGAGAATAGAGCAGTTAATTGTCTTAATTATTTATGTGTTTCAGAGATTATAAATTCTTCAAATTCATACCGGGAGTAGCATCAAAATGAACAAGACGTGACGACGCGGAGATACGAAGCAACATATATAGAGCGGATGGGTTCCGGTAGAGAGTATTGACCTGAATGTCTGCCTATTGGGCCTCTTTAGTCCTACATCAGACTGTGAAGTGCTATGTTGAAATTAAACTATAGTATAGCATCCAGGTCCTGCTAGTAGTTTGTGTTTTAGTTTTCCCCCAAAGATACATGTGAATGACTAAATGCATTTTTACAGTTTTGATTTATTAATGGTAGGCCATAGATTCTTTCCAACTCCACAACACGAATTGACATCGGCCAACAAAGACCGTGTAGTTGTTAGAAGTTAGCCTATGGGAAATATCATTTGAAACCCCGGACAGGGAACCTTTTGTCCTTAAGTATGTAACGAAATTTTATAATTGGAGGAAAAGTCAAAACTGCAGCAAACGCCCGTAAAGGTAACTAATACAGATACCAAACACATTTACTGTCCAAGTGTGAAAACGGTATTTACCTTGATCACACGCCTCGTTTTAATAAATCAAAGCAGTGGGTCAAGTGATTCATGGTATTGCCCATGGCGAGTTTCATTTTGTGAAGGACATCATCGTTTTCTGTTTTGTTCTTAAATATATTTCGTTCTTCGGACAGATTGAAAAAGAAAACGTTATTCCATAATTTGTCATAGGTTTTCCCTTTCCAATGCGCGGTAAATATGTTTACTTCAAAATAAGTAAAAAATTATTTGTCATTATTTTCAACAAAAGCACAACATCAGTAAAACAATTCTAAAAGTGAAAGAAATCGTATTGGGTTAAAGTGTAAAATGTATTGTAAATATATTGAAATCTTTAATGGTATTATATAAATTACCTATAAATTTGATTAAGTTGTCAAATGAATCTACATTCTCAAATCTCAAACGTTGTTTAGCATAAGTATATACATTCATATAATAGATACATTCAACAGCATGTGAACGCAATGTGAACCAGCTTTAGATGTGCCAATCCTAGTTCTATTGAATGTTACTGTAACAAGAGTTGTCAGAAGACAACATAGCTCGCCTGTTGGGGCCTGATTTGGATGACAGCATTGTTTATAAAAGTGGGTTAAATGTCAAGTTCAAGGTCAAAATTGTTGGTATGTATGTAAAGATCTTGTCACAAGCAATATAATATCAAATATGAACCCCTAAATCAAATGGTACCAAACGTATGGCCAATATTAAAGTTTTTAAAAAGTATGTCAAGGTCAATGTGACTAGGTCTTGTCACAAGGATTATAAGTATGAGATCCCCATGTTATGCAATTAATAAATTATGGCTACATATAATTTTCTACGACAGTAGGTCAAAAGTCAAGGTCCTTAGGTCAAAACTGTTGGTATGTGTGAAAAGGTCTTGTCACAAACACTTTATAGACTAGGTCTTTAAGATCGGCATGCACGAAAGGAGCTTGTCACAAAGATTATAATAACTAAGTATGAGATCCACATGTTATGCAATTATGAAAATATAGCTACATTAATTATTTTTGCAAAAGAAGGTCAAAGTTCTAGGTGAAGGTCATCAGGACAAAACTGCTGGTATGTGCAAAACGATAGGGTTACAAGCAAACCGTATGGCAAATATGAAAGCCCCAAGACAAAGAGTAGAAAGAGAAGTTAACAAGGTAGAAGAAAACATATACATAGAACCTTAACATTTGCAAAAGTACTTAAGTCATATTCTTGACCTATCTTGAATTATATGAGACAGTCATTGCTAATAGTCAACGTCATTTGATCTTGGCGTCTGAGCTAGATGAAAACTGTGGCTGTGTATATGTTGTGTCGGAAAAAAAAGAAAAATAGCAGTAGCAATGGCCAGTGTGGTCGTATAAAGGACATAACACCATCATTGTTGTTGTCACCACTTTAATGGTGTTCTCAAGGCTTTATTTAAGGAACAATTAAAACCTTTTAAGAAATTAGATTCTCGGAGTAAAACCAATTCCAGATCGGCGTCTGATATGGATCCAGATCAATGACTTAGTATCGGATCGTCAATTTTTGATTGAAGGCTTGTGATCAATGATGATTTGCTTACACTCGCGTGGCGTCATACAGCTGTTGTCGACTCGCAAACTTTCTAACGTTTACCCGCATCCAAAATTTCGTCTACTCGAAACTCTAAGACATGTTGTCTTAGGCTAAATTAATTATGTCTATCCCCTGGTCACACTTGCTTTCCTCTCAATAAAAGGAGTTTAGAACCAAGATTTGACTTGTTGAGTAGATGGTCCCTATTGTTTTTGGGGTCACTACTGGGTTGATCAATGTCAAAACGGCCAAATAAGTCAATCTGTTTCCCGGTCAATAACTGAAACAACACTTTTTGACAAAGTCTTCAAATTTCAGGGAATGATTTGTGTAAATGATCCATATTGTTATTGAGGTCACTGTGCAAACCAAAATTGATTTTAATCGAAAACACCACTTGTAAATGGACAGTGTAGACCGAGACCAGAAGCGGTCGTTCTGACGCGGCATTTGACAAGACTCTTCGTCGGTTGCAGCAATAGAAAAAAGACCATACACTGTTCTACGTGATTGTAGACAATAATCTGAATTGAAGTGTCTGTTTGTCTTGCACTTACCATGCTGGTGGTTGATGTTATATAAACATAACAAACCTTATATATGTGAAACCAGAGATTTCATAAAATCCCTGAAAATTTCAGTAAATTCGCGAAATTACTGTTTCACTCAGGGATTTTCATGAAGTCCCTGAAAATTCCAGTAATTTCATGAAATCCCTGAAAAAAGTAGTCATGGATTTCATGAAATCCCTGAAGAAGAAATAAGCCGACAATACATCTGGGGAATTTTTATTTATTGATTCATTTGAATAATCGGGTATACATTGCTATTTCTGAAACTGATTAAATTGGAACCGGAACCAAACCAGACCGAAATGTCGGCTTATTAATCAAATCACTGTGACTTCTTGGGCATGATATTGCATAGTTTATTGCGTAGTTAAACCAAACTGAAGCCATTTGCCAGACCCATACCTAGTGACTGTGGTCAGACAGTCGGTAACGTTCCATCTTGACTACCACTTTTTTTCCCATTTTGTCTACAAATACCCAAAAATTATGCAATTCCCATCTCGATTACTCTAAAAGCTGCTAAAACCTACGTCTGCTAAAATTGTTGTCTGCTTCAATTTTAAATGTTGTTGGATTTACTTAAAAATTGGTGAAACTATTGTCTGGGTGTCAAACAGCTTGGATCCCGATCAGACGCCGAGTTTGAAAATGACCCCAGTCGTGAATGGCAAGCTAAGGGTTAAGAAATCAAGAAAACATATTAGATCTATCTCGATTCAACTGGATTATTAGAGAGAGCATATATTTATTGAGTTTTTTATTGTCATAATAAGATAAGTAGGTGACAATAAAAATATTTGGATCCAAACTAGGTTCATACAGAGAACATATAAATTGATTATCTATTATTGTTATTTTCAGAGAAAACAGGTTTAGATAAAATAATCTGGATCCAAACTGGGTCTTAAAATATTGGGTTCTTAGAGAGAACACATATTTGGGTTTTTATTGACATAATCAGAGGAAAAAAGGAGTAAATAAAATGATCTAGATAAAAGCTAAGTTCTTAGAGAGAACCTGTAATTGATGGTTTTTATTGTCATATTCAGATAAAACAGGTCTAAATAAAATCATATGGATCTTAAATCATTTCTTTTCTAACATGAACTGCTCCAAACTTTATCTTTGGAAGATGTTGAAATAGAAGAAATTGTTTTCAAAACAAACTAAACACATGTGATGATAGAAAAAAAACTTAATCCCCTGCCTTAACAAAGGGGGTTATATAGTGGAGTAGACAAAGTGGGAGTGGTTGACGAGATGGGATAAACCAGTCACCAAGGCCCACTCCTATTGTCCTGACAGACACCTTTTTTCCTGGTAGTTCACATTAGTAGAAGAGGCTTCCTGACGCTGTTTGTGCTAATGAGTGATGTAATAATCAGAAAAAAAACACAATTGTAACTAAAATAGAGTTTCACAGATTTACTAAAATCAACCAGTAAGATAGTGTAAAATCCCTGCCAATATTTCAGGGATTTTATGAAATCCCTGAGTCAAACAGTAATTTCGCGAATTTACTGAAATTTTCAGGGATTTCATGAAATCCCTGGTTTCACAATCTTACTGAAACATATACATACGCGAAGTTTTGTTATAGACTATTGACAACTATAGTTTTATATTGACAATATTTTCATTGTATTAAATTCAATTGGCAAGATAAGTTTGCTAGCATATTATATTGTAGACGTTCGAGCAAAAACAGTGTTCATTGACTTGTGGGCTAAGATTGTGTGTCGGCCTAGCCAACAACTTATCCAGATATTACCTGCTAATGTGTAGTTACTACTTTATCTATATCAGTTTCAATTAAAAAAACTGCATAACAGATACGTTTCCGCTTTTGCAAGGTAGTTTTTTATAGAATGATTTGTTGTCTTATTAGTGTACACTGATCTTCAAAGCACTATATTAAGATAAATATTAAGAATATTTGCAAAATTATTAGTGTTCATTACGACATAATTTGTAAGTAATTATATTCGATGTCACATACGTATGCTATAGTATGTTATTATTTTCACACTATCACAATAATTTGTTGTATCTTCAAACATAAATGCAGGGTCGTCGCCAAGGGTCGATAGTTGGACCTCTTTATCAAATTCTATATTACTAATATTGCAGGTGGGCTGGTTCACTTATGCATTCCTCAGAAAATAGAAAAACAATAAGAAATTAAACAGATTTTAAGTAGCGATCTAGCAAAGTTAAATGACTGTATATTATATCATTATATTGATAAAAATCTAATCCTAGAAAACTGCAATGATCTGCTTTACTGACACATACAATACAGTAGATGTATCCCTCACATTCTATGGAACTCGTATTACATATTGTATGTGATCATCGTCTCTAAAGAGTTTATCCCTCTTTAGTTGGTGACTTGGGTTTTTTAAAAAAAAATCCTACTGTCCTATATAAAGCATCATTTATGTAAGAGTTAAATACTGTAAATTAGTACTCTAAGAAAAACATATGCTACAAGTTCTAGAATAAAGCTCAGGACTATAGAAAGACTGAACTGAACATGAAAAGCAAAACTTAGATATCGTTAAACAAGAAACTGTTCGAACAGTATGTGGATGATGCATATTGAATAAATCAAACATGTGAACATATATAATATGAACATGTGCATTAAATATGATAAGAACCTATCGAAGAAATCACTTATTATGTTAGTTTTTATTAAACCCCCATTGCTAAATAACCATTTGACCCGGTGTGACCATAAACGTCAAAACTTCGACCCAGAGTCTATAAAACACATATAATAATTGATCTAATTAAATAGAATATCTTTATTGCATTTGGGTTACTTGGTTAAAAGTCAAGGTCACAGGGGCCATTAAAGTCACATCTATTACACAAAAATATCTCGCCAACCTTTTGATTCAGAGTCTTCAAAGTTCATGGAATGAACGATCTTATTAAATTGATCATACCTGTTGTTTAAAGGGGTACTGGGTCAAAGCTCATGATCACAAAGGCCATAAAGGCCAACACCGTTTCTGCTTAATAACCGTTTGACCAAGAGTAATAAAATTTATAGAATGATTGGTCTTATTGAATATTTGATTGATATGGGGAGATTAGGGATCACTAGGTTAAATGCCATAAAGGTCACGATGGCCATAAAGGTCTAAAATGTTTCCGCTTAATATATCGAGAACACAGACTCAGAGTATTCAAATTTCATCTCATTGAGTAGATGGTTTCTATTGATTTGGGAGTCACTGGGTCAAAGGCAAGGTCAAAAAGGACCACACATGACTTACAGGAACATTTTATTGAATAAAGAAGTCCTGCTCTTGTGAAACGTCAGTGTGAGGTAAACATTGTCATTGTATATAATTTCTGATCGAAAGCAAACCTTAAAGTCGTATATGGGAGTTGTTTCTGCGCATCTTATTGCGCATGTCTTTTCCAGCTTATCTTACCACGAATTCGACAGTTTATTGCCATTTCCATCTTGTAAGTTTGTAAAAGGTATAACATAGTGTTTTTCATATTACAAACAAACAGTGGTTGCGTAGTCGGTTAGATACTTTTCAGATACGGACGAGCGTGGATCGCCTCAGCTCATCTGCCTGTTTTTCCAAAAATTTAACAACTTCGATGAACTATCATACCCGATTATTTGAGAAGACAAAGGCTACTTAAGCATACATCGAGGGTAGAACATTTATAGTATGGGATTTTTAAGGTGATATCAATGTTTGCATTATCCGAGAGTTACATTATTGCACTTAATGAGGTTTATTATGTCAATCCAGAAATACGGGGTTCAAATCCCGGCCTAAACCTTGAAAAAAAGGTATCGGATGCCATTCAGTGTCACCCACCCAACTATTAGGCTAAGTCGTTGTTCTACTCAGGAAGTGCATAAAAAACGGTTGCATGTGTATCGGTGCTTTACACCGGACACGATAAAGAACCAAGGGGTATATTCGAAAAAGAGCTAGGGTATCGCACCCAGATCATTTGTATCTAAATCGGTATCTTCGGTATATCTGCATCTGACAGAAACAAAAGTGCAGTTCCATCTGTTTACCGTCTTGAATGCCTTCACAATACACACACTATCAATATATTTAGGTAAACTATGCACCATTGAATGATCCTCTCCCTTGTGTGCTATTACAGGCAAATACTCTAAGCTAGTTCATTGTGCGATTAAAGGCTGGGATCTCTCTCAAGAAAACATATAAAACTATGCATTTAAATGCAAAGAATACACGGCAAAATTTACTGGTTTTAGTCCATTGGTAAGAGTAAATTAATATAGAATGAGACATATTAGAAAAAAAGGTTGCCAAGGCACTAATATGAACTACCACATGTATAATAATTGCATTGAAAGTCAAATTAAAGATTTCGAAAATATGTCCCCCCACTAAGTACCCCTAAGTAAGGTCTAATCTACTTGCAATGCCTTAAAGATAGGATATTGTAGTGTGAACAGCACTATTTACAGCACACATTCAGCATGAAATAATTTTGCTTAAGAAAATATCATCTCTTCTATTCGACAACGTCGTTAACTCCTGCGTTCTACAAATCCGAGAGGTGTTCAACTTATAATTAACCACTTTACAAGCTAAGCACAGCCATTGATTTGTACATTGTGACTCGTTCAAATGAATTCATTGTGTGTATTAGAATACTATGTACACGGCATAAAAGTTTGTGTTGGATATTCAAAATAGTTCAACAGAAAATTGATGTTTTGTTATAGGGTGTCGATTTTGGAAATTTTGAGGCAGCGTTTGTCCATTAAAATCATTCTGGAGGAATTACACCAAATGGGATATGTTTTTTTTCAGTTGCTTCTATGTATCGCATCCAAATGGTAAGGGCAAATGCGAAATATCATGCACCAAAACGAAAATAAACGGCTATTTCGAAAACGTCCAATGGAAGCATCTTTTGACGTCATCAATAAAAGTTCAAAAAATGTTAAAAATTGCGCATCCTCCGACGCAAAGAGAAATGGTAAACAATTGTGCTGTGTATCAAGGAACAATGACTAGAATTATTGCTAAAACTTTGAAATTTAAATTGAAAAAAGAAAGTTCGTCTGGATCTATTGTTTGGGCTGGCGTCAGCTTAAAAGGCAAAAATCTTGACATTTAAGCATAGGACAACGAAAGTGAATACTGATATTGTTTCAACAAAGTCCTGGGTCGATGCCTTAAGGCTATGCTGCAGTCTACAGTGTATCTGGCAGCTGTGTTATTCAGAGAAGCAAAACATACACAATGACTTTTCTCCTTTACAAGCTCCGTCTCGAAAGTTTCAAAAAGACACCTTCAACAAAATCAATAAGATTTTTTTGGAACTATTTTGAATATCAAACACAAACTTTTAGGCCGTGTACATAGTATTCTAATACACACTGTAAACTCATTTGCGCGAGTCATAATGTGCAATGCAAAGACTGGGCTTTGCTTGTAAAGTGTTTAATTATAAATTGAACACCTCTCGTATACTTTGTATCTGATTTGGTGCAAAAACCATTTACAGAAGTTATCAATTGTGAATATTATTAATAGTGTTGAAAGGGTTAATTTCTCCAATACATGTACTTACCATTGAGATTGAAACATTCTGTCTTGTATATTGGTTTGTGTTCACCATAACGTCACTTAATATTGTTCCTCTGTAGCCGTGAGATTGACGGGATCTGAATACGTCAACGAATTCGGCCGGATACAGCTTCGATGTATGGCTACAGGGATATCAGAGCCGCCAGACGATATCGATTGGTTCTTCAAAGGAGATAAAATCAGATCATCCCAAGGCCGATGGCAAGCGAGAACTGAAATTACGAAATATAAGCAGGGCAGGGCCATTATCAGCACACTATTAGTCGACCGGGCCACAACTGAAGACGGCGGAAATTATGTGTGCCGAAGTCCCGTTTCTACAGATATGAAGTTTGATAGTCGACCTGTTCATGTTCTCAGTGGTAAGTGTTCTGTCTAACGAAGCAGTATATGATAGCTAATATATACTTGATCGTAATAATATACTTTTTAAAATATTTGCTCAAAATGTGAAGACATTACCCGTCCGTATATATATATATGGTTGTTATACAATGCTACTCACCACGGGCCGTATGAGGTATGGTATAATCAAGACAAGTGTCATAACACACATAACATACCCTCATATGTTGGAGATAATAACATCCTATGTCAAAAGCATCCATTCGGGGCGACTTAAGTTCGTATGTTGCAACGCAAATTGTTATAACACCGCTTTTGTTATATAAACGAGTGCGTCGAGGCTGACAACGCAAATTGTAATAACACCGCTTTTGTTATATAAACAAGTGTGTCGAGGCTGACAACGCAAATTGTAATAACACCGCCTTTGTTATATAAACAAGTGTGTCGAAGCTGACAACGCAAATTTTAATAAAACCGCAAATCGTATTAACGCTTAATGTAATTAATTCCTAAAAGTCTATTTAGTAGTAAATCATTAGCTTGCTATTATAATTTTACATTTTGGTATATATCACAGGGGTTAAGAGAGGAATTGTATTATACAATTATTACAAAACGCGTCAAGAACAACAAGGTTAATTGTAATAAAACAGCAAATTGTTATATCGCAAAATGTAATAACTTCTCTTATGTCTACTGTGTAGTAACTCTTACAAGCCTTTTTTGTAATTGTCGTCTGTTTAAATTGTCGTATATATGGTGATAAGCTTCAAAGGGGCTAAGCGAGAAAAGTTATTGCTGAATTGTTTCAAAACGCAAATTGTTATAACACCAACTGTTATAACTTTCTTAATGCCTTTTTAACTGTGAATTCTGCAAACCATTAATGTGTTGTTGTAAATGTAGTCGTTTGAATTTGAAACTCGCCGATTGAACTAGATCCAAAACGTTTGAAAATATTACTTCGGTTGCGATGTAAACACTCTCCTTATGCGTTTTTATATTGCATCATACTAACCCTTTAGAATTTTATATAAGATACGAACAAACGAATTTTAGGTTCGCTAAGGGTAAATGTGATTGCTTGTCGAAGACTTTAACCACCCTTTTACGGATAGCCCCAAATTTAAAGTGAAACCGACAAGACGAACATACTAAGCAGATGACAATTTCCACAGACAACTGTTTTGATTGACACTTATGCCTTGGTCACACATTCACGGATGTCCAT
This sequence comes from Macoma nasuta, assembly GCA_032359355.1. Taxonomy (NCBI): domain Eukaryota; kingdom Metazoa; phylum Mollusca; class Bivalvia; order Cardiida; family Tellinidae; genus Macoma; species Macoma nasuta. The sequence goes on along the minus strand of JAULCE010030004.1, from coordinate 6,065 downwards.
CCCGGACTATTGCGGAGTCCGCCAGTATCCGTAGTTATCCGCAGCAATCCCTAGTAACCCGTGATAGATCCTTGATTAAACGTAGGTTTGATTCAATCCGCAATGTTTTTAGAGCATGTTCAAAATTCGTCTACGGTTGAAAATCTGTTAATATCCTAACTTACCCGTACTTGAATCGTATCAATCCGTACCTATGCGTACCTATCACACATAAACCGTCGTTAAAGTTACTTATAGGTAGTAAAGTATCATTGCCAGACAGATTTTCTCCTGCTATGGCAACTATATACTAATTTGACTTCTATACGTTTACTTCTTCAACGGTATTTGACTACAATTCCGGAAAAGCGGAATACTAGTGCAGCAAAGGGGAATTTCATTTGATCCCCATAAGTACCCCTCAGGATCCCTTGAGATGACGAGTAACGTGATATGGTCAGTACGAAATTCCACGGATACCTCCATGATCAGACTTTCTACAAGAGTGCTTTGATTAAGGATTTTTAATGGTTGTTTTTACTTGTTTTGGCATCAGGATTAATTACTTGTGTCTTGTAATAAACATTTGAAACTTTTTACACCATCTGACTGGGTCAGCAATCTGATCCTTGTGTGCAACTTATTGATTTTTCTGTCGGGTGAAGCTGGGCAGAATCTGCGAATAAACATGGCTAAAACTGGTCCTACTCGAAGCGAACATTCAAATGTGCAGACAGTACAATAGGTGACACTGTCACCGATGTGCTCGTTCAGCATATTAAATTGCTCAGCACATGTGACAAAGATCGTTCTCGGCCAGGGACGTTGGGCGGGGACGCGATCGAGATTGCCCATCAAAGCCCGAGGGAAAAGAACCGCTAGTTCGAACAAAGGACTTTCCTATCCATCGCGAAAAGGAGGTTAAATGCAAACGAGGAACTTTTAACGCATGCGCAGACCGAAACGAAAGATGCGCGCAGTGAAGATTTCAGTTCTCGCGAGAACTCACAGGAACTTACATTGTAGCCTCAATCTGACATTCCATGAGAGCAAAATATGCAAGCTCAAGTAATACAAAACCAATTTATGTTGCAACAGTTAGCCCAGATGATATACCTCTCGCAGCATGTCGAGAATGCACTGGTTTGGCATTAGATGCAATGTACATGCTCTGTTTTTCGAACGCCAATCTTAATCAAAGACCTCGGGATCAGCTTAAACCTGATATACATGAACATTACAGGCAACTGTGTTCACCACAAAACCCTGTTACAGACTACCTGTTTGGGGATGATTTAGAAAAGCAGGTGAACAGTATCACTGATGTGGCCAAAGTTGGCAGCAAAGTTACACCTTATAAGTTCTACTATGGACAACAACAAAGACATCCAGAAAAGCACGGGACGTCAATTTTCTAGCCGGGGTTCTTTTTTATATAGAGGCCACAAGAACTTCAGTCCGTACAGGAGGACAGACAATAGGGGGAAACCTCAACCCCATGTAAATGAGCAGAACTAGAATGCTCTGGTGTCGAAAGAGATTGGACCGTAAGTACTGCTGGCGATATTGTGTTGTCACTTGGGTTTCATTTACAAAACACCCCTGAAAACTTTACAAGAAAAAATCCCCGATTCATGATCAATGGACAAAAATTATTTCCGATAAATGGATATTGAATTGTATAAAGGGACACAACATAGAATTGCAGAATCGGCCTGCTCAGTTATTTACGCCTAGATCTATTGACTTCTCGCAGGAAGATTTTACTTTTATTTATAAAGAAATACAAAGTATGCTCACCAAAAAAATCAATGTGCTTGTTGCTCCTGACGAAACTAGTTCTAATGAAATTTTATCAAACATTTTCTTTCGCCCTAAAAAGGATGGGAAGATTAGAGTTATACTGAACTTCAAGTCATTTAATAAAAATGTCGACTGTCAACATTTTAAAATGGAAACATTACATTGTGCGCTAACTTTAATTCAGAAAAACTCATGGTTTGGGAGCATAGATTTAAAAGAGGCATTTTATTTTGTTCATGTTGCAACTAAGATTAGACATTTATTACGGTTCAAATGGAACGGGATAAAGTATCAGTATACATGCATGCCATTGGAATGGCCAGTGCCCCTAGGGCATGAACAAAACTTTTGAAGCCTGTATTTTCCGTTTTGCGGAAACATGGATATACTTGTATTGCATACATTGATGACAGTTTCTTACAGGCAAACTCATATGACAGTTGTGTTCAAAACATTTGAGAAACTGTAAAGCTTGTTGATAGTTTTAGACTTACATTGCATCCGGACAAGTCTGAATTTGTTCCCACTCAAAAACTAACTTTCTGTATAAATGACAGTGCGTTACTGATGCGAAAGCAGATAATCTTATTCAAAATTATACCTCTCTGTTGTGAAAAACTAACTTGACTATCAGTGATTACGCTCAGGTTATAGGGGAAATGATTGCTAGTGAGCCAGGGGTCCAATATGCCCCTTTGTATTATAGAAGTTTTGAGTTGGAGAAGACTTAATCTTTACAATTAAATAAGGGTGGTTTGATGTCATCGTTCAGTTGTCTTCCAAACGTAGGGAACGAATACAGTGGTGGATAGACAATATCAAATCTTGCTCAAATCCCATTTCTCAGAAGAATCAAAACATTATTCTTTACACTGACAGTTCAAGCAAAGGATGGGGAGGAGAAACGACACGTTTGGTTGGTACTGAAGCAAATAGTTACTGGTCCTGCTTTGAACATTCTCAATATCAACTATCATGAGTTAAAAGCAGCGTACACATCAGGCATTATGCATTGACGTTACTCATAAACATATTCGTTTGATTTTAGATTCAACGGTGGCTATATCTTACATTTCTAAAATGGGAGGGGGGGGGCGGAAAGAGAGGACTCAATGCTCTGGCACGTGAAATTTGGCTTTGGTGTAAGGCTTGGTCAATATAGCTTTCGGCCACTCACGTCCCCGGTATTCTTAATTCTGAGGCCGACAAACTGTTTAGATCTGCAAACACCGACATGGAATGGACTCTCATGAACGGTGTCTTTACTAAGCTTCAAATAACATTTGGAGTCTTGGTTATAAATCTTGTTGCATCTAGGATAATTAGACGGTTACCTATTTATGCATCATATTCACCTGATGCTCAGGCGCATGCATTTGATGCTTTTACATAAGCCTAGTCAGTTTTTGACGTGTTATGCTTTTCCACCTTTCAGTGTGTTTGGACAGTGTTTGCGGAAAATTATGGAAGATGTAGCGGAAGTGGTGTTGGTTGCTCCGTTATGGACCACTCAACCATGGTTTCACGTTCTCTTATCCATTATAGTGGATCAATGTTTTATTCTACCGCGAACTACTTTATCTTCCACAGGACCCAACAGATCAGCACCCCTTAAGCAAAATGTCACTTGCCGTGGTTCGCGTATTAGGGAATCCTTGTCTCGCCAAGGCCTATCAAGAGAGACTATTGAAATTATCAAATTTTCCTGGCGAGACAACACAACATGGGTCATATATTAAGCTGGCGAGATAACACAACATGGGTCATATATTAAGCAATGGGTGCAGTTTTGTGTTACAAAACAAGTTGATCCACTTGCGCCATCTGTAAGTAGTGTATTAGATTTCTTGACTATGTTGTTCAGAAAAGGATTAGGTTATAGTAGCTTAAATTTGGCTAGATCGGGCTTGTCTTCCTTTGTTACTGTAAAGTATGCAACTGATCCCTCATTAACCGTTCTAATCCGTATAAATCCTTTACAAATATCCGTAGAATAACTTAGCAACCCGTGGATGGTCTGACTTTGATCTATACTGCTCCTTTTTCCATCACGTGACACGACACTCTATGCATGATTGGTACGTTTTAGTGATGTAAACAACGGTTTAGTGAGATTTGTATTCGGTACGCATATGTACAGATTAGTACGGGTTTAGTACGGATTAGTAAGTAAAGGCTCCGTAGTAGGTTTTTTAAAACATGTTCAAAAGACCAGTACGATTGAAATAAATCTAAGTATAATCAATGATCTATCACAGATCACTAGAGATAACTAGGGATTGCTACGGATTTTAACGGAAAATCCCAGATTAAATTCACAATAGTCCGGGATGGTCGCCCGTGAAAGTGTGACTAATGCATCATTGAACCCCAGTATTTGCACGGATTGAGGATCTTGGCTTTTTATGTTTAGTCCGTTCTAGACACGTAGCGATCCATAGTTATCTGCAGAATTTTGTTCTATTAAGTAGCTACCCGCGGCAACCCTCGCGTATCTCTACATTCACATGTCAGCCTAAGTCACCCCGTGTCAACTCGTACAAATACCCTAACCCGTATCGACCCTAACCCGTATTGAGCCACACGTTTTAATCCTCGATCTATACTTTCTTCTATCCGGGATAATCCCTGATTTACCTTACCAATCCATTTTAAACTGTTCGCATGCGTAGCAACTCACGGATGCAGACCCGGTCGGTGTCATCTGTTTCATTTTGATTCGTAACCATCAGCGATTATTATATGTGAACGTCTGACCGAGGCAGATCGAAGTTCTTATGTTTTGCGAATTTACAAGTTTCGGTTTATTTGCAATTTGTGTTTTAATCGTTAGCCATGTGGATAAGCGATTAATAGTGCATCTTGTGGTAAAGTCGCGAAACTTGGCACAAATGAAATTATAGCAAATAATTAAAAATGAACCAGAGTGCCATCTCTGAATTGATCATAGGTTACCTTGTGCGACCATCTTTAAAATTACAACTTTTTACACATTTTACATTTATTCGTGTATACCTTTAGTTGTTTATGACATACTCATTAAATAGTAGCTTATTACACTGACTTAAGCAGTTACGTTATTTAATGATACTGATTGAGGTCAAAGGTCAAGGTCAGGGTGACGCTTACCTTAAATGAGACTTCTGATAGCTACCTCGCAGAATTATTCTCTTAGCATTTTACTATTAAAACAAAGCATTTCGAAATATGAGGTTTGTTTCTTTTCCGTGTAAGAGGTCAAAGTCACGATCTCACCTGTTTACAAAAAATATTCCGTATCGTAGGACTATGTAATATCCTTTATACGGATATTCTTAGAAATACAACTAACACTACAATTGCGTATTCATTCCTTTAGGGTTGACTCGTTTTGTACTGGGTTCTAAGGTCAAAGGTCATTGCTGTTTATTTAATTTTTATAAACATTCGATTTCTAATCGTTTTAAGAGATTTGAAAGCTATACTCAAACAATTATTAAGGAAATTAAGGAATAAATAATCCAAGCACCTGCCTATTTCTTTCAGGCAAAAGACGTGTTCGACCGATTCCAGGTAAACTATGCAACCATTTCACAATATGTGTATCCTATAGATTTAGATATGTGAGGTGTTTTTTATTTAATTAATGAATTGAAGCCTTAATTAATAAGAAGCACTCAAATAATTCAGGACTTTTCTCCCTGGATGCCCTAAAATACAACCATTTCAGTAAAATAGAGCAGAAAACTTCTTGAACTTGAATCAAGTTTTGCCAGCATTATATCATCACAAGTTAATCATCATTTATTTATACTGACAGACTCGTGATTTATATCCAATAAAATAGATACATACAAACAGTGTTGATCTTAATCAGAAAGACCACGAAGTGTTGTAGAACCCGATAATTTAATAAACGTGCTTTAGTGTAATACGTTCAATAAAACAATAAATTTAGACCGATGATGTAATAAAAATCAATAATTTAATACCACGTTTATACAATAATGTTACAAATTTATTGTCTAATATTGTTATTCGAAAACGTTCAAAAAATAATAAACAATTAATCAGTCAATGCGTTCAATATTGTAACAAGAGCCATGTAAAATGGCCATTATCCCCCCGCCAGCAAATTTTATTGACTTCGCATAGTTGGAGGAGATATAGCCCTATTTTTATAAAATATGTTTCAATTAATTGGCGTTTGTAATGCATTCTGCGCCAGTCAAAATGAAAAACATGAAAATATAAAAAGGGGAATAACTCAAAAAGTAATGCATGTAGAGTTATGGTTCTTACAC
>JAULCE010029894.1:0-13806 GCA_032359355.1 Macoma nasuta | reverse complement strand
GATCAAATGTGTGAAAGTAATTGTTAATTTAATTAATTACTTTGGTAAAGTAATTGGTAATTTAATGATTACTTTTCAGAAATATGAGTAATCTAATTGGTAATTTAATTGAAGAATTGGCGAAGTAATTGTAATTTAATAAATTACTTTATCAAGTTATTGACCCCATCCCTGGAATAAAAACTAGATTTTGTTCAATAGAGTATGTATTGTTAAATGAAATGTTGCGTTTTCCCAGCGGCATAACTGTGTTTTAGGTGAGTAGGATTCAACATTTAATGTCGTGTGTTTTTGATGTTTTAATTCAAAATCCTCCAATAAGAACCAATTAATTGTTAATATATTTTGTACTTCAATAGTGTTACCAGCAACTATTTAGCGTCTTGAGATGTATATGTCAATACTCTACTTTCCAGTAGACCATAATGTTTTGCGGCATAGAGAGTTCCGGTTTGGTGAAGAAATAAGATATAACCAGTTTAAATACACACGTTATCTGTAACCTGAAACAGGTATTCACTATTACTACAATGCATAATAGTCTTCTGGTATAGGCGTATGTTGAAATATTAATGTTTTCTAGCAAATACACCGCGTAAATTTGTCTTTTGGACATTTTACTCGAACAATACGAAACTGATACAAATTAAGGACTTTACGCCTTACTGAACAGATGCACATTTTTGAACAACGCTTTTGTAGCAGATGGCTATACTTTCATTGTTAATGAGTTTAAAATAACACATGGAATTAAAGGTTAAATACCTATATGTAAGACACATACCGCAGTACTGGCTCCCATAAGGAAGACATATGTTACAATACCTGTATGTTTGAAACTGACCGCAGTGTTGTCTCCCTGAAAGTATTGAAAATATTAAAGTGACTTATGATACACTTTGTAGCGGGATACGTGAGCGGCCTTACAAAACTACGTTATTAACACCGTCATTGCCGGAAGCAATTCTGCCCATGCGCGATATTTGGTCTGATTCATTTTAAACTTCACAGGTTAATATTCTCTTTGGCAAAAATATTGTTCGAGTGTCAAACAGCTTGAATCCGGATGAATCACCGAGCTCATCGGCGTCTCATCCGTATTTTAGCTGTTTGCTTATAACATCATGCTTCGGGGTAAGCAGTGAGGGGGTTTACCCTTTCCTCCACATTATATTTCAGTCTTATACATATATATATATATGTAGGCACATTGAAGACGTCATTTTTAAGCTATTTCAAAAACATTGTAGGAAGAATTTGCTCATTTCCTACAATATTTTTAACGGTCGTCTGCTACATACACACTCATAGGCACGTTTATTGAGAAAATGGTTAAAACGTTTCAAAACTAAAACACAGTCTTTAAAATTATAAATCTGTTAACAGTTTAGAGCGAGATCAGACTTCGAGTTTCGTTGTCTGACCCGACTCCAAATTGTTTGACACTCTTTGTAATTAAATGTTAACAAACCCCCGATCATTGTAATTTTGTTTCATATTATTTGTGTTTGTGTTTGCGCTTTTGTTGTGTTGGCGTAAAACGTGTTGCTCCCATTGCACATTTTCAGAATGATATGACAGAATCACATCTGCGAAGGTTGTTGTAGAAGATAGAAACATGTTTCTTCCACGTGCTGAAGGTTAATTGTTGATTTAGACGCACCAATACTGTTCCTACACCCGGGCATACATGCCTATAGAAACATAAACATATACTATTCAATAAGATGAAGCTTATAAAATATGTTACTGAATAAGTCGTTCAATAACCTTGTTTAACAAAGCCCAATATTTTGACTTATATTAAGACTTCACGATCCTCGATCTACGAGAATAATTACAGATATATGTTTTGTTTGCATATATGTCAAATCAAATTTCCTAATATAGCATTATGTACAGATGTTATTTCAGATAGATGAAATCATTAATTGAAGTGAATTCTCGTTTTGCTTTACTGGCAAATAAGTTTCAAGAAGAAGTCGTATCAATACAATTTTTGATCCTGTAACATGGTTTAATGAGCTCATCTCTTTTCTAAAACGACCTCTTAATGAAGTGAATTTCTTGTGTGGCATTAATTGCCGGAAATCCTTGCCTACAATTTACTGAAAGCAGCACAATTCGGCATAAAATGCAACGATCAACGGATCTCGTTTTCATCTCCTAAGCAAGCATAATTTCCCCCCAGTACTAATAAGATAGTTTCCGAAAATGCAATGCCAATAAAACGTTTAGATATGTGAATTTAATATGCCTACACCATCCGTGCCCATGAACAGTTTAGGAACACCATATTCTATCCACTGATATCTCACACCATTTATACCCTTTACTCCATAGAGACAACGGCTTCTGGAAACACTGTGCTCGTGACCAGCACCGACGCTCATACGTGGAGAGCAAAGGATTGGGTAGCATTTGTATACTTTATAACTGACTGGTATATGAATTATTAACACAGTAGATCCACATTAGATGACCAGTTATTCGACGTCTAGTCAAGGTAACTTCGATTGCAAACGAGTTTAACTGTATATAATCATCTCAATTTTGTTTCAGCATCCACGAACGTTTCGTTAATTTAGCAGATGGTGGTCTAAGTAGGTCAAATGTGTTGATAATACCATATGCATATAATACAGCAAGAAACGACGCTTTGCTAAATCTCGCTCAATCTCGCAGACATTGCGAAAATCTCGCTTTATGAATCGACGCCGCAAGGAGACGGCTTCGATTACGATATGCGGTTTTGATTGACACACTTGTGCGATGGCGGCAGACATATTTAAGCTGGTTTACGAACATGAATAATAACGACAAAAAGTAGCTGGGAATATCATGAGAACCTTTCATAACCAGGTGGGTGGGATGCCGGGATTTGAGAATCCCAGGACCCAAAGCGATTATATAAATGGTTAATTTCACAAACAAATAATCCACATACTAGTTTGATACAGATGACGTGCGCTTGATGACAATTCTTATGTATACCGTTTCTGTAAGACAAATAGTCACACACTGGTCATGCATATCGTGTATTTTCCTTTTTACGGTTAAGCTGCTTCCCTAACAGTGTTCCCAACAAAATAAGAACTACAAGGAATCGTCCCTTACATAGTTTTTGTATTAGATTTTTCGGATTAGTGCCGAGAAACTTCGTAGTTACTTTTGAATATTTTTACGGCTTTACTAGTACATTTTATCATAAGAGTCAATCTGTAAGACGAAACGTTACATGCTGATCACGAAGAACCGTGTATTGTCCTTTTTTACGGTAAAGCATCGCCCCTTACACTGTACGTACGAAAAACAAATTGGAAGTGTTCATGCATGTTTGTGCCTTACATTAATAACTCAGTTAATGTTATGCAGTGATGACTATACTTCCCAAATCCATTTCATAAGAAACAAATGATTTCAAAGGATGAATACCTTCTTTAACATACCGATCTCTTAATTCCAGATATGTTATTTCTTAATTGCTTCGGATTATTCTGATACATATTCAATTCATATAAGTCAACACTGTACAACATTTGTTAATGTGTATTTTGCGCTACATTCAATTTGGAATATGATAGCATCACCAAAAAATTAAAAACTCACTGCTGCCCCATATAATTCTCTGATAAATAAATACCACATAGACAAATTTGGCGGTGTCCTTGATGCTTGCATCCAAAATTGATCTTGTATGTCTTTGGTAATAGCAAAATTCACTACGCGTCTAACCTTTAAATGGTTCTAGTGGCTCCCTTGAGTTGGATTGGTCAACGATTTGTTAGGAAATGTTCTCTTAACCCGTTACTCGAGAAGTACGCATTTAACGCCCCCAGAACAGATAACAATTAAAAACATTGTGATGAATGAGGCACATGCTTATTATTTGAAAATGCCCCTTTAGCCAAATTAATTTCAAAGCCATTATAAATTGGTATTTTCCTTTCTCCTTGATAAACTTTATATGAATCATATACCTTTATTGTAAATAAATCTTAAAATAGCGTATTTAGTAAAGAGAAAAAGTCATTCTAGATAATATCACACCATCCTTTGGTGACATTATTGAGCTCATACGGTATGGCATTATTGGTCGATCAAAAGTTAGATTTCACTATGGAACGTTTTGGTATTACATTTTCGGTCGATGACATTAACTTATTGGTTGATTGATTATTAAAGTATAGGTCGAATTGTGTAACATAATAGACCGTTTTACACTAAAACATGTTGACTAGCAACACTTCTAAACCCTTTAATCGATTTGCTTTGTTTATACACAAGGAAATAATCGATGAAAATATGAAAAAAGCTACACAAAAGGAAAATGTCATTTCTTAATTATTTTGAAAATACCGTGGGAAATGGATCTTTTGCTCATTTTAAGCAAATGCTCCATTTACTACAATGATTTTAATACAAATCAAAAATGGCATTATGCCTTATTTTTCACTTTCCCGCCAGAATATTTCCGTCCGGATAAGTCTAAAAATAGTTTGTAGAGTAAAGAGTTAAACTGATCAGTAAAAGGAAAGGTGAATGAAAAATGTATTTACTCCACAAACTCTTTTTAAACTTATCCTCAAGGACACAGTATGATGAAGAGGATGAATAATTAAAATCAAGGACACTTGCAGTGGGCCTAAAATCGTTTCTGTGGAGAAAAGTATAAAAGAAGACAAACAATATATTGGCAAAACTCGTTTTTTGAATAGACAATCATTCTAGACTTGATAAAAATGTAATTTTACTGCTTATCAAGCATTGGTCTGCATTCTAAATTATGACGTGTCATAGCAATATTAATGCCTAATGAACGTTAAAATGATATTAGATACAGGGACATACTTCATATATTTGAATTGACTACAGTAGAGTTCCTGTAGTTCATGGAATTCTTTTTGTCATCTCAAATATATTAACGTCAGTGTATTGATTGAAGAAGACAAAAGAGTCATGCGAGTCATGCGTGTAAAGTTTCACTGAAGTTTGTTTTATTTATTTTACACAGATAATATGAACATTACGAGAAGACATTCTAACAGCATTAACAACAACAACAACAACATCGACGACAACAACAATTAAATAGTCCAACTCAATATCAGAGCTGAAACCTCCATAACATAATTGCCACACTGTCTGACACATGAACTTTAAATTTAAATAACTGTTTTTTTTCAAAATGTATTATCAGTCAGTCAGACAAGTTGAGTATTTCTGTTGACAGGTTATGCGATAACAAGCAATATATTTACAATATATTTTGTATATATAAATCAAAAAATCAATAGCAAATAAGTAAATTGTCTTACCTACAATTTATGACAAACAATCTACGTGCATCATAAAATTCCTATGTCAATTTGAATGTATTTGGCAGCAGACTGATATTTGAAATTTAATCATTTATTTGAATTAGTTTATAGTGTAATATTAAAGTCCCTAGAATGTTAATATTTCTAATATGCAACAAAATTGCATTCCAAACTTTCGTACCTGAATGGCTAAATTAATGCTTCAAATAATTTGTTGTATGTGTGTTATATTGCGGTGAGACTCGGATCGTAAGTTGAAATGATTATTACTGGCAACTGTAAATAAGCTGAGATATGTAGGATAGTGGCAAACAATACATTGATTTGAATACCATTAATCCGTTTAATATTCAGTTCGTTTAGAAACAGATGTTTAATAAGTCCTATTGCATCGTCTTACCTTGTTTAGTGTAAAATAATGCAAGCTTGGCGCTTTTGTTTTGTTGGCCTTGTTAAAATCAGATTTCCATGCATTTTGCCAAGTGATACATCGGTAAACAAATTTCGATGGTATGTATGCAGTATAAAACATTTGCCTTATTTCAAGTATTAGATAATTTCCAACTCTTCGTAAAAAAAACCATTTTGAAGATTCTTACATGTCATATAAAAAATACAGCCGTCTATATATACTCCTAGAGGGTTTGAGAAATTACTTTTCAATTTCAGTATTTCCAATTTAAAGCGTAAGAGCTTTGCTGTTAGTGTCTTTTTGATTTGAGCATAAAATCATGCAAGTAGATGTCTTTGGAGTAGCCATGCTATTAATCTTACACTATCTATTCGCTTTATACAGATCGGATTGTAATTAACATTGTACACAATCTAATTTTACATCAGTTGTGTGTATAGTTTTATCATCAGCCAACATATATGTGTCGGGCGACAAAAACGAATGTCATTAACGTATGGTAAAAATAGCAAAGAACCAATCATTGAGCAAAGTGATATTGGCCTTTTCTGGTTGTACATTATCAATTGAACAAGTAGACTTCTATTTTAAAGGTAAGTTAACTGTTTTAATTGACAAATGGTACACTTTTAATTTGAGTACAAGATTTTTGTGATCAACTTAATCAAATGCCTTTTTAAAATAAAAAAAGATCGTACCTAAATCTTTTCCTGTATCATGGTATGCAAGCCACGAGTCGACCAGTCTTATAAATGATGTTTGACAAGAGTGTTTCTCTCGAAAACCTGTTTGGTAGAAATATAATACAGTCGTTCTTGCAAAGAAATATTTTTCAATAACCACTCGTTCTAGTGCGCTTCTGTAGAGGAAATAGTAAAACTAACAAATCGGTCCGATTGAGAAAACTCTTACAAATTTTGTCCGAACGAACTCTGTTTAAATGCATTTAATCATAATGGCTAGGAAAAAACTACATGCTATACTGATTAAACGTGTGAAAGTGATATTTGAAATAAACGATAGAACGTGTGTACAAAATCATTCAATTATATTAAGGATGTCATCGCAAAAGTAGGGCGGTGATGATTTAAATCTTGAATTACTTTTTAACCCAACATTGCACATTGATAGATATAATCAAGCGACGAACTAGTATCAATATCAATACGCAGCTCGTAAATGTTGAATACACATGTATTGCAACAGTGGCTGTATAGTTCTGGTCAAATGTTTTTGATATGTTTTATTTGATAATGATTTCTAATGATATTAACATACAAACGGGAGAGCTCCAGATCAGTTTCGAAAATACAGTAGGCCAAGTCAGAAATGTTTAAACATGAAATAGTGTATGTCATGCATCAATACCAAGGTTCTTTGTGTGACTAATACATATAATGGGACCTATGACATGAACTCTTTTCGGATTAAATCATATAATAAAGTATTCATAACACGATGCTTGATAATACTGCAGCCGTCTCAACGCTCCAGGTTTAAAGTCCCAATTTAGTTCTTTTTTCTATGTTTGCCCTCAGTTACGGGTATCCAGTTTATTGTAAACTACTAAGTAAAATATTAACTCCCGAGTTCTTGACAGCAGCAGTATCGTGGGAGTGTACAGTACAAAATGTTTTGACCAACCACATTTCATGATTACCCAAACAAGACTAGGGACAACCTCTACAACTAAAAGGCCAAATGAATGAAGGGTTCATGTTAAGACCGACAGAGCATTAGGGTATTTTCATGGTAATTAGCAAAAGAGACCGCATTCATTTACAAGGACTTTAAATAGCTTGTTATAGCCCAAAATTACCCTTTCTACATAAGATAAATCGGTCCGTTGAATAAATTGGTGACTGGCAAGACATCGCCTTGGACATATCGCGATTGAATTATTGTTTGTTCTGAACATACACCAGTCGAACATTATTGAAACGGGTTTGCTCCGGTTTGCTTTACGGTTAAAACGTGTGCAAACTGATTTCAAAAATCTCAGAAACCACATAATGTGCTTTATTAAGCGCATCAGTTCTGGAGAATTTGAACTGGTTCCTATGCCTTATCCGCCGAGAACGGTCATGCCGAGATATGATTCACCTGCGATTCGATTTTAGTTTCAACTCAAGTTTCCTCACCGTTTACCGTCTCATAAACACTGAAACGTGATCAATCTAGTGACCAAGCCTTTATCAATACAGAAAATCTGGGAATGCTGACATGCAATCTTAAAAGTAGGTAAGAAATTATTGCAGGACATGCCACATACAAAACAAATTGCCACCCGAACAGCACAGAAACAAGTACTTTCTCAGCATACTCATACACGAGCCTACACACACATACAAGGGCACGACCGAACGAGCACAATACAAATATCCGACATACTCATTCCGTTTCCGGCTTTCAAAGTAGTTTTATAAAGTATTATGACTTTCCGGTCGTTGCACAAGCGAAAACACATCTGCGTAGTTAAATTTTTCTGAAGTTTACTGGAAAAACAACTTTCGGCCTCATCATTTTGATTGGGTATAAAAACATTGCTTTCTCACCGTTTTAAGGATTTTTTATGTAGTAGTACAATTTATGTAATTATTTCAATGTTGCATCAAATTGTTTATTTCTAAGATATTGCAATCTGATCTTCGCTTAGGGCGTCCACTTCAATATCAACTTTTTATCATGCTGAAATAATTGTTTTCTTCCCTAACTCTCGCCGGTTAAATGCTAACCCTAGCTCTGTAATTACAAGAACATTTGCTTTGGTATCGATCAGGCTCAAAATAGACCAGACGCCGAAGTATGGTCGGATAATGAAGTCCACCTTTGGTTTTATTATAATGTAATATTGTATATGTATGGCAATGATAGAACGTGTTTGTATTTGAGAAATGTCGGCTAGGGATACAAGTAGCAAAACACATTATAACTTGTTGCTTTTGCTAATGGGTAATGAAGAAACTAAGTAATTAATTCCATTTTTCGCTTCTCTGTCATCTCCTCCGAAAATAACTTTAGATTTGATGAAACAATAATACAGTAATATCGACGATGTTTTGGCAATTTGGCACTAACATGAATCTATCGAATTCGTAAAAAGGACGAACTTGCAATTTGAGCAAATTGGGTTTATATGAGTTTAGGAGAAGTAGTCTTCTTAAACAATGTATGCGCCATGTATTTTACGTGGTTTTAGAAGAAAATCGAAAATACAAGGGCGTTGATATTTCTAAACTTACAATTGCTACTCTTAACATTATGTTATTGTAGGAAATTAAAAAATGGCTATGATTTTAAATGAACCTACATGAAAAAACATGTGTTTTTAAACTTAATGTATCAATTTGGTTTATTTATTACTAGTTGAATGTGAACCCCTTCCTTCCCAGAAGTGCCTGTTAGCGCCTTTGTAACTGATGAGTTTTGAAAACATTGCAGGCAACAAAGTATGACCCTATCCTTTTTGCCTAGATATTCATGTTTTCATCAAATACTTGCCTTGTGGATTAATGTAAAAGAGCTTGCAGAGGAAAGGGTTTAATAATGTTTGTGCCTTAAAATAACAGGCGATAATTGGCATTTCGCTCCTATCAATAATACGAATAATAATAATGATAATAATAATAATGATAATAAAATATAACTTTATCTAAAGAAGGTAGCACATTAAAAAAATGCGAGAATGTATTTTTACAATGTGGTCATCTTTAAATAAATGCCAGCAAATATAACAAACATAAAATTACTCATACAGAATCAGAGCATAACATTTAGAATTCAATACTAAAACACATGAATGAAATGGCTGACCTCACAAAAAGTATAATTTGTAAATATATCAAACCCACAGAGAATCATTATTTAATGATAGATACATGAATCAACTTGACCCTCTTCCAGACAAACATCCGTTAATAGAATAATAAACAATTAGCATAATGTTATAATACACACTGTAATTGCATATTGAAATTCAAATTGGTAAGTCACTATTGCAAGTATATATTTCTTACAATTCGATTTGAAGGAATTGAGCTGTTTGATATGTCTTATATTTGGATTGTCATTCCATATATTGAGTAGTGGCTTTCAAATAAGTTATTCAGGGTGTAGAAACCAAAATTATCCCTGTGCGATTGAGAGCGTATATTATATGAACGTTATTTTGATTCGATTAGTATTTCAGACAATGATGAAGGTGACATATGATTTTAAGTTTTATGTACAAACATAGTTGTATGATACATACATCCCCGATTAAAAAGTAGCAATTAAATGTCAGCAAAATGTTTTCTCCCAATCTGCCCTCAAGGGCTTTTCGAGAATTATTTAGGCAATTCTAACTTGAATTATATTTATCTTATTGGTGTATGTTTTGTTTTCCTTACCTCGTTTATCACAGCAATAATAAATATGTATAGGCAGAAGGTATGCATTATAAAATAATATTCTAGAATTATGATTCAAGCAACGTTTGTAGAATGTTATTTCTGTATAACGATTTGCTAAGAATCTTAGCACAGTAATGTAATTCTTATATTTTAATAAACATTAGATTTTGTTCAATAGAGTCTTAATTGTTGAATGTAATGTTGCATTTTTCCTGCGGCTTGATTGTTTTAGCTGAGAAGGATAAAAATGTCGTGTGTTTCTGAAGTTTTAATTCAAAATCCGACCGTAAGAACCACTTCAATGTTAATATATTTTGTACTTCAATATTGTCACCAGTAAACATTTAGCGTCTTGTATTGTATATGACAATACTCGATTTTCCAGTAGACCATATTGCTTTGTGGAATAGTAAGTTCTGGTTTGCTTTCGCTTATGCCAACAACTGTTTCTTCACCGAACCCTATACAGTTACCACTCATTAGAATCGTCTTTTAAAAACGATTCTAATGAGAGGTCACTCATAAGGGTTTGGTGAAGAAACAGGATATAAACATTTTGAATACGCACGTTATCGTGGGCGCTTAAACCTTAACTCACCATAACCGTAAACCATTATGGTAAATGCTACTTATGGACATTTTGCGTGAACTAAATAAAACTGATACACATAAAGTTCTATACGCCAATAGTTGATAACTATTGAAAACATTGTAGGAAATAAAGTAACGAGTGAATGTTTCATTTCTTACAATGTTTTCAATACAATGCATAAATAGCCTGTTTTCTATTTGTCAGAGTTTAATGTTTTTCATCAGATTCTTTCCTTTTGGGTAAGTCTAAAAAGGTATGTTGAGGAAAGTGGTACAAGTTACAGATTACTAGCTATTCATTAAATGTATAATATCTGTAAAATGTATTCTAAAAAACTCCGGATCTTTCAGTTTAGTCAATCGGCTGTTTTACAATAATCTATTTCTGCTAGCACTTTATTCAAGATGTGTCTGTTTAGACGACTATTGAAAACACTGTAAGAAACATATTATTTATTCCATTTCCTACAATGTTCTCAACACATTAAACAAGGCTATTTTGTCTTGCAAAGATGTTCACCGTTTTAATAATTTCCCCTATAAGTTATTTTAAGAATAACTCACAAAAAAAAGCCTGATGAAAACTAAGAAGTATTAAATGTCATGGGTTAAACCAGTTTGTTTCCCTACAAATGTGATTCTGAAAGGACAATACTGTTTTGCTATTGAAAACAAAAACGTGTCGTGAAGGAATGTCAGACACACGACAATGTGCCATAATGTTTAGCTTTTTTTTAATGTCGAAAATTGTTTTCAAATAGCACACGTGTATTTTCTCTTGATTAATGCGTTAAAACCGTGCAATGAGAAACATATCTTTCTTGACTTGTGAACCAGTTTCAGACTTAGTCAGCGCATTTTGATTCCATTTTGGATTCCTCAGTTGGATATTCATAAATCACAATATAATGATATTACTGCAAGCTTGAACTTAAACTTTTCACCTCCTTAGGCGACATTGTAAAGAGTGCAATCCAAGATCAGACGCCGCCTTAGAATCTCAGGGACTTTATTGTTTTGACAACAAAATTTAGTCCGAAAATTAGGATTTCCAAAGCCAAAGTTTCTTTAATTTCTTTCTGTTTTTTGTTTTGTTTTATAGTTTATTCCAAACCAGTTGCAATCGAAAAAATTAAATTTGGTGGCGAAAGGGTTAACATTGAAAGAAACATTAAAACAATAAATTATTAACGAAACTGTCCTTTTTTTTAAACAAACAAAGCTATTTGTGATAATCATGTAATCATCCCCTTTCTCCATACTAGATTTTAACCCCTTCACTGCTAACTCCGAACCATAGTGTCAAACGCAGACAGTTTAGATCCGGATGAGACGACGGGTAAGTCGGCGTCTCATCCGGATCATAGCTGTTTGACGATCTGTCAATATGTTTGCCAAAAATTAAATTTATCTGTGAATATTGAAACTGAAGCAGGCGAAATATTGCGCATACGCAGAATCACTTCCAGCAGTGAAGGGGTTAAGACTTATCAACAACGTAATAATCTGATGAAAAAATGAAAATCTAGGCAAAGAAAAATGCCAGTTTTGGGTTGTATTGAATATATTGTAGAAATGGACCATTTGCTTGTACCGAGCAAATGCTCAATTTCCTACAATGCTTTCAATGATCATAAATTTTAGAGGCGCTATAAAGCTCTTAAATGAAGGAAAGGGTTATATGCATATCACATAGGAGCTTTCTGCATTACTTTCGATCTACATTAAGCAACCACCTGTCTTTAAGTACATCCATTAGTGATTAGAATCGGCTTGAAAAACTGAAATCGATTAATCGGAAATAATCGGAAGACTAACCGATTAGATATCTAGAGGTTCTAGCGTATGCAAGGATTTAACCCTTTCCTCCACAGAAGCGCATTTGAGCGCCTCTGTAACTGATTGTTATTGAAAACATTGTATGAAATGGAGCATAAGTTCCTTATGAGCAAATGCTCCATTTCCTGCAATGATTTCAATGCAATTCAAAAATATATTATTCGTTTTGCATAGATTTTCAATCGTTTCATCAGATTTTGTCCTTGTGGGTTAATCTTAATTAGCTTGTGGAGAAACCCTTTCCTTCACAAGCTGTTTTAAGACTAATCCACAAGGAAATAATCTGATGAAAAATATGAAATATTTTGCAAAAGAATTGTTTTTAAGTTAACTTGCAATCATTGTGGTTCAAGATCTGATAAGATCTGATCCTAGTTCAAACTATTTGTCTTTTTAACAAGAAATACAATTGTAATGATGAAAAAGGATTGTAAATAGAACAATAATATATGAACATGATGCTAGTCTTTTTGATGTGTTACACCTTAGAATGGAAATCTTACTAGTGACTATTCCTTTCCTCCACAGAAGCAACTTTATGTGCCTCTATAACTGATTGCTATGAAAACGTTGTAGAAAGTTGAGCATTTGCTCATTACGAGCAAATGCTCTATTTTCTACAATGATTTCACTACAACTAAAACAAATCATTTTTATTTGGCCTAGATTTTGGGGTTTTTCATCAAATTATTTCCTTGTGGATTAGTCTTTAATTAGCTAATTTAACTAATAATGGAAATAATCTGAGATGAAATAATACTGTTTTGAGACTAATCATCATTGAAAAACGTTGATAGAATGGATAAAAATCTAGGGAGATTGAAAAAATTGAATTTGGAAGGTTTTGGAGGCATTTTGTGGAACAAGGCAATCATAAAATACTCAATGTCCTAAAATGTTTTTAAAAATGATGTTTTACTGAGGCATGCAAAGTGGATTATATGAGGGAAAGGTTTTAGAAGTTTTCCTGAAATTTCACCTATGACTGAGTTCTTTTTCAAGCCAACAAGAGTACAATTAGTATGGTTTACCAGTACAATTTTCATGTTCATCTTAAGAAAGATAAGCATATCAACTAGTTCAGATTTCATGCGGGCACGCTTCTTGCTCACAATATTTCCTACAAGACTGAATACGCGCTCGGATGGAACTACTCTAGTCCCTGAGGGTCTCCCGTGGGCATAAAAGGTCCCCGGATAATGGCACCGGATTTTATTAGAGAATTATCTGAAGTGCACGAAACATGAAG
>JAULCE010029783.1:0-13806 GCA_032359355.1 Macoma nasuta | reverse complement strand
TGTGAATTATAACCGACTTATAGTTCACCCGTTTCTAAGCCAATCATTTAACAATAAAGCCGTATACAACGCGCCCATTGGCTGCTCGAAATTCACTGGCCAACGGGGCCCGCCATGTCTGTTGACCTAGCTGTAATATACAACTTATTGGTACAGACATGATCTTACAACTTATTGGTACAGACATGATCTTATATGAAACTTATTAGAGCAAAGATTTGAAAATCTCCGGACGATGATTGGCTTACAAACTAGGGTGAACTATAAGATCAGTGTCAGAGAGGTTGGGTTGCCGAGCTACAGGTGAAAGTTTTAACCTGGTGAAATATATAGGCTTCCTAAACACATGACTGCAACTGTTGGCTGCAAGCCTGCTATATAAAACCCGCCAAAGTTAATGTGATATATGGGCAATCACGTCCATATGTTACCCGGTATACACTTACACAGGGATATGAATTCTTTGTGATTGTTGGCATAGATGCACTGAGCTGAAATGATAATTATGAAGAAAAAAAGGTCCAACATTTGAAAATTTCCTTTAGTAATTAATTTAGGGTTGCCCACAATTTGGAATGTCCCAAGTCTTTTTAACAATTTGTGTTTTGCATAACTTTCATTCATCAGTTGGCATAGAATGTTTTGATAAAATGATAGTCGCATTTTAGAGAGCTTTGATATGGATCAAGCATAATAATTATATGTTGATGACTTTATAGCAAATCTTAAATATAGGTAAACAATATTACGGCAGCATAAATCGAACATCCGCGCTTGCGCTGGATTTTTTCCACTTACAATGATAATTAAAACATTATCATAGGCGAGTATCGTATTTAATAGTGTAACATAGAAATGTGTTTCTTCGAGGTTCTAATATGCAATTTCTTGTATGTTGGAGTTTTTGTCAGTCATAAATTCAAGAGACGTTTAGAATCTAAATGTGTTTGGTCAGGCTCTCGATTGACAAATCTGAAGTATTTCTAGTCTTATTTCCAGGTGCGTATCTGGGTCCTTTTGAAGAGTACGCACTGGGGGAGGATACAGGAGGGGTCCCCCTCCTGTTGGTGGGGGTACGGGGGGCCTCCCCCGGAAAATTTTCATTTCAGGGATGCCTGGAGAGCTAATGTAAGCGGTTTTTTGGTAAAAAGAAAAGAAACTTAATTACATAACAAAATGTAATAAATTCGTAATATAACAAATGACTTGATAGATGGTAAGGTGAGAAACATGTTTATTATTAACATGTCATATATTTATCCAACATACTCCGTGTAACCGATCCATAAAACACCCAGTTCGCACACACATCTGAACATCAATATTGTGTAAGTTTTTTCTTACTACATCTATACTTTAAACACAAATGCCAGCCTGCGACTTTTTCTGTTCGCAAATACGTCAACCACTTCATCTACATTGATCTCTCGCTCCTGGTAAATGTTCATTAGCCCGAGACCGCTCATGCGCTCCGTTCCCATTGTGCTCCTCAGATATGTTTTTACCCTACGCATGGTTGAGAACGATCTCTCTGCGGTCGCCGTGGACACTGGCATCACAATCAGAATCATCATACACATTCTGATGTTTGGGAATGATTCTTTCCGAGCCATGTGGAGACTAGCTGACAGATCCTCAGGAGCCACCGGACGGCCGTCTGCAAGTGTAGGATCTGTCCACCAAGTGCGCCACCTGGCACATTCCCTCAAAAACGTCGCCTCGTCCACGTATTAACTAGCCTGTACTCCTCTGAATACTTCCCTGCATTGTTCGACAGGTAGATTAGTTCTTTGCACCTGTGATAAATAAAATAAATAAATGACAAACTATTGATTTTAAGAAACTTCACTTGACTATATTTTTAGATAATAATGAGTTAAGCATATGTTCGAAACTTCCGACAGATCAAGTATATAATATGTTAAAAAAGTCAACTATACATATTAAAAAAATGTTATGTTATATTCACACATATCGCACCATTTACAAACACAAACAATATCAGACAATTCATACATTAACTGTATATAGGAATGCAATTTTGAGCTCTATAAATGTTTTTTCATATATTCTAACCTGGGATGGTATCAGCCATTGGACTTTGTATCTATCGTTGGCCTGCATCAGCCTGTCGTTGAGCTCTGTGAGCAAGTGGTCGAGGAACGGTATATACATGTTGACCTTCCAAAACTCAGATACCGTCTGCGCTGGAGCATTGGCACGGTTTTGCTGGCGCCCAACATGCCTGGTCATGGATGGCTGAACACCCACGTCGGCGGCAAGCACAACAGCCTTGTTATACAAGGTGTCCCAAACGTCATCACCAGCTCTTTCATTCTATAAAAATATTCAGGACATTTTTACAGTTTATATTGAATTCAAAGGTATCAAAAACGGTCAGAATAAAATAGATATGCATACATACGGACCATGTAGTGTAACACATGTTTTGGGAAAAGGGAAAACATGAATAGGCTAGTAGGGGGTTAGAGAGAGATAGCCCACCCTCCTACTATCGTTATATCTATAGGAGTGTACATGCCAATTTTTCGGACATCCTAGTATGTAATATCGAACATAGGAAGCTAAGAAAGAACGATGTACCTGTAACAGCCTTATCACAATCCTAGTGTCATTTGCAGCTTTGACCAGGTCACAGGTCTTGCTCTGCAGTGCGGTCGACAAGGTAACAAGGGTCGATAGGATATGTTCGGATGCTACCAGAGATACAATAAAGTTGAACTGCAATACTGATGTCTTATGCACAGATGCCTTTGTATCTCCGTCGTCAGCAAGATGCTCAAGTGACGTCACCACAGTTCTGAAATATTAAATGAGTACCCAAATAATTGACAAAAATAAAAAATTCAAATCTGTATAGATAACTATATCTATGCAATGTATGCATGCATATGACTATGCATATATGGGATTATTGTGTTAAACATTATCGTGCACCCGGTACCGCGACTCTAGCATGCTTGTAAATGATAACTTGGGACTATCAGGCGTCTAATGTAGGCTACATATGCATTACGTTGTACATTGTACAAGTCAAAACTAAATTATCTATGTGTATGTGTAAAACCCAACAATGGTAAGGTGTGATAGGGGTTACCCTACCCGAACCCCTCACGCCTATGACGGGGAGATTAAACGAGCGCCAATTAGGTGATTTACTGTTCCAAGTTTACCTGTAGGCACATAGAAATGTGTGAAGGGCGTCCGCGCGTGCTGCCCATCGCGTCTCACAGAGGGACTGGAGCCGCTTTCTCTCCTCCATATTGTCGCGGCTCACGGCGTCAGCTTCCAGAGTCTCTTTGAAGTTAAGCAGGCGTTTTGCAGAGTAATTAAACGCAAAGGCGACTGTCTGAACGATATCCATCATATTGCGAATGTACCCGACCTTGCAAGCGTGTATAATGGCCAGGTTCAGACAGTGGGCCTTACAATGGGTGTAGATAGCTTCGGGGTACTGTGTTCTGATACGTGCCTGCACCCCTTTGTATATACCAGACATATTACTGGCGCCATCATAACCTTGTCCGCGCATCTTGTCGAGGTCAACCCCTGTATGGAAATAACATTACAATTGTCATAAATAACGCATACGTTTAAGACATTTCTGTATTAAATGACTTCTTCCATATAGCATCTATTCCATACATCCGAATTATGAGAATAATATAGAAATTGCCATACACTGTGATTATTCTAAGCTATGAATAATAGGTCTTATAACAAAAAGTTATCTATATGGAAAGGCTTCATCAGCGAACATGCACACAATTTGACAAGTGCACGTTTTGTGACAAAGATTTGCAATATTATATGTACTGTCTAATACAATGAAATTCCTTGTAACAGTTAAATTAAGCACATAACTCGTTTAGAAGATATATTTTGCTTCCCGTCAATTTGTATCCAGAACTTACGTACCTAGCTCCTGAAGATTCTGGAGGAATGCCGTCGCCAAAGCCTCCCCCTTCGTGCTAGCACATTCTGCAAATCCTAAGAAGTCCTCCCGAACTTCGTCCTGGTGTATGTAGCGGACACAGAGGGCCATCTGCTCCATTGTAGCAGCGTCAGTCGCTTCGTCAGCAATAAACCCGAAAACACCAGCGGCGTTACAACGATTTACTATTTGGCTTGATATCATATTTCCTATGATTCCAATAAGTTCATTCTGTATGTTAGGGGACGTGTACATTGTGCGGGGGTCCCCTTCCTGTAGATGCGTATTTAACACAGAGTTGTGTTTCGCCTGAAGCTTCAATAGAGCCTTGAAATTCCCCATATCATCTTCATGTCCCCGTAAAGCAATGTTCTGTTTACCACAGAACAGTATAGTGTCAACAATCCCGGCGAGGATGAGGCGGTTTTTTTCAACAAGAATGTTGTATTGTGTGGCAATGGAACACTCGATGTCTTTTTTCTCCCCTCTCATTACAGCACAGAAGTTGTCGGCACCAATTTTCTGGTCTGCGTGATACACAGAAGTTTCGTGCTTTTCTAATATCTTCTTGATGTTACTCCAATCTGAAACGGGAACTTTCGACAGGGCTTTGCACCTTGGGTCTTGCTCGCCAAACAAATAACATGGTGCACAGTACACCCCATCAGCAGAGACTGAGTATCTTAGCCACTTAGAGGTGTTGAACCAGCTCGCTTGGGCCTTTCGTAGTTTCCCACCATTGAACCTTAAATAAACAAATACACGCATTAATATTTTCATGAAACAATATCTGCTTCGATCATTTTTTCGTGAAGTATACTTTACAATACAGAACGAAAAGTTGACATTTTGTCTACATAGATCTTCGTTTCAATCGGGTTTGTTTTCAAAGCGCAATGTACATTATGTACAGTACAGTCTTTAGAAATAATTTAATGTATTGTATGATGCAGCCATGCACATACTATTCAAATGACCTGCATTATTAAACGTATTCTAGATCAGTTGTTACATGTCTCTATAGTGAGTTAAGATTTGGACAGCTTTATTTATATTTGGGGGAGAATAAAAAACAAACCTAGTTGGAAACTTGAATTCCTGGGCATCCCATCGCTCTGTCAATAGGGCTAACTTATCATGACTTGACAAGCTAACAGATGGTTCAACAAAAATATCAGGATAGGGTGGAGACGACATTTCGCGCTCATGAGAACTGTTTACAAACTCATTCGGATACCGTAAAAAACAACGATAATGTGCAAAAGGCGATTTGGGGATAAGTCGAGAACAGTCTGTTTGACCAGGGGCGTACTGACGTCACTCGAGTATTTATTTATAAGTGTGACGTCAAACAACACTGGCATTGGTCGCGTGACTACTGATACACAATATATTCTGTTCGAAAAAGAAAGCGACGGATTTGTAACAGTTAAAATAAAAAACAAAATCTGAAAAGTGATCACATTATTTATGTAGCGTTTTCAAAATGTTTTATAATTTCGTTAGTGGTGTAAAGATTACTCCTCACCCGGGTAAGGGTTCAACTTTTATTGCATTTTTCGACTTAAAATCATTTTCATTTTTTCAAGCCTTTATTTCTATTTATACGCACGGGCGTATAGGCGTATGGGCAGGTACGCCCCTGGAAGAATACTTAAATAACTTTGGCTTTTGCAAAAAGTTCCTTATCTAAGGGGATGTCTTATCTCGGACTTCATTTATTGCTATGGCAGTGCAATGGTTGATTGGATTAAGTTAAACATAGCATATTCTTTATATAGACCAATTAATGAAATAGTCACTAGGCCAATAAACATGACATGCATCTTATCACATGTACCTTTGACAGTAGCGACAAACCCCAATTTACAGTGCAATGTATAATTATAGGTATCTATCCAATCACAGGATAAAAGTTTTGATTCAAATTCTTTTTTTTGTAACGTAGTTGACCAATGGTTTGTAAGTCGTTTAAAATGCCAATCCAAACTGTTTGACCCACATACAGAAAGAAACTTGCAATATGATCAAATCATTCAGACAACAATAATATTGCAACAGTCAACATTTATAGCAGCATAAAGAGGGTTAGGTGGATAACGCAATATATTTAATATTCATAATACAATAAATGCATGGCTCTAAACCTGGTGCTTAATATACAACTGTAACATACATAAATTTTAAAACAAAATACAGTCAAGGACTTTCATAACAGATATAATAAATAAGTCCATGATCATGTAGTTGACACTGGTCGTAGTTTGCCAAAACTACGCAAACATTGGTGATTGTTTTGGCCAACAGCTTGGATCATGATTAGAGTTATCCACGGGGTCTGATCTTTATTCCATCATTTATTAGAACCTTCTACTTGTGGGTGAATTAACTATGAAGAATAAGAAATAATAAAATGGTGAATTAGCACTTAAAATGGCTAGTGTTACATCATCTGTTTGCAAACCAAACTGTTGTTTGAGGCAACATGTACAGTTGAATCTTGTCATTTCAAAATCAGTTGTGTCTTAGTCTGAATTCATGCTTGAATTTAAACTAGAATATGAAACAAAGCATAGGTGCTTGCTTTGTCCATATGTAGCGTCTGGCCAAAGTTTGAAATGATTAGAGACCAGATTCTGGGTAGTAATAGTGAATATAAATGTCTGGGTCTTACGTCAGAGTGCCTTTCTTTAGGACGTTGGCTAATTACAGTTTGCATATGTGCTGAAGATTGATAGCCATTGAGCATGTACATAATTATGTAAACTTTGGGAAATTACAAGATTAGCATGTGTTTAATCGAGATCAGACAATGTTTTATTCGACATCTGATCAAATTCTAAATTATAGTCTGTTTTATGATGTCGTCTCCTTATTTTTCCATGTCATCCAAAATCAAAATAGAGTGGAATTGTGTTAACATATAGTGTTTGTTTCAAACTGATTGGATCCGGATCAGACGCTGATTTACAACAATTACTAACAGCAATTATGACATAAATATTTAACTCCAATAAAGGACTGATGCACAGTCATTAACACGCTTAATCAAATCAATTTTGCTTTACATGTGTCATACACATATTTAGTTATTCAGTCAATTGTTGCACTTATGTCCTAAGACACTGCCTCATTGTATTTTTTTTTTTAAAAATACTTAAACCTACTCGTAGAATATTGTTACAAATATCATGTTTAAATGTTAATCAAACAATACATTCTGTTAAAACTTACCCACATTTAAAAAATAATCTTTGTTTTTACAAAATGTATTTTTCCAAATAATATGTAACTTTCTGTCACATATAAATTGTATATGAATTTTACAATCAATAACAATATAAATCAACATAGAACCAAAATGTCATCTTCCTTCTTTAATAGATGAATTTTGCAATGAAAAATCTTGTGATCACCCTTTCATTGCATTTGTCAATAAATAACCTAAAACATACCTCCTACATTATTGAAGGTACTCAAATGAAAGTGCATGTGATTACAAGTTGGGAAAACAAAGTCAAGTGATAAATAACTGCAAATCCTCAAGACTTTTTGAAGCATCACTCCTACAGTATTGTAGTTTGTTCCAACATAACACATTTCACTTTCCCTCAGGACCTTCGGTCCTTTGATTTTTTCACACGTTTGCCTGTGCTGTAGTACAACTTATCACAGCATGCAGATAGAAAACTCATGCTGGTTAACGGACTCGGCGGTTTCCGTTCGATTCCGTACGAGGTCGTCTTTGGTCATGCACGTGTCCGTCGGCACATACATGTTAAACTATTTTTTTAATTCTTCGTCCACTCCGTATTTTTCGGCCAATCAATTTATCGCCTGTTTGATTCTTTAACGTTGACCTATTTGCTTCTCACAGGATGAAGCTATTACTTTGGTGTAAACAGCTTGAATATGGGTCAGACGCCGAGTGACTGGGCGTCCGATCTGGATCCAAACTGTTTTGGAAATAGCCACAGTCGTGAATATGGAGATACATGTTGTGTCAAAAACAGGGATGCGCTTCAAATCTTATGTCTCTATATCAATAATTGTAAAGGGTTAAAGGACTAACACTCTTTTACAGCGCCACACAGGTTATGAGAAACTCAATATTTATTTGTACAAAATCGACTGCTTTACTCAAACCTTTACACGTTTTCTAACAGTTCGGTCCCTGATTATACGCCCCAAATATTTAAAGCTTACATCTGACCCAAACGATTAAAAGTGTTATTCAAAATAAACCCAAATACTTTGGTCGAAACGATAGACGTATGCTGTTGTTGATGCTTAATGAAACTAACTAAATTCAAGACGGAACCGATTCGAATGTATACAACTATTTCCAAAGCGCTTTTTACGACCTATAAAATTTTCACTAATGATCGCTGTCGACAATTACCAACCTTAAGACATTGTAATAACGGCGAATTTTCATATCTTACATGTGTAATTAGTACTACCGATTTTTATACTGTATACAATCTGTGATAGTCTCTTATGATTCTTTTTCGAATGACATTGTACACGTTTCAAATTGATATTGATTGTTTGAATGTAAATGGTTTTATATTTAACTGTACAAAGAAGAGACTCAAATAAAGATTAACATATATTGCAAAAAGCGTAGACCCAGACGTGGAGTCTGGTCAGGGTCTACAGTGTTTGCTTATCTACAGGGTCGACGGTATTCTACCACTTAAAGTAAATTCATGAAATCACGCATTACTATTAACATGGTAAATGAATAAGGTATGCCCTATTTGAAACATCTTCAACGTTTCCTCTTATCGCCCTCTGTAACTGGAAGTCATTTAAACATTGAAGGAAATGAAGCGTTTGCTCGAAACTAGCAAATGCTTCATTTCCTTCAAGGAGTTCAATACAATTCAAAAATGGCATGTTTCTTTTGCTTAGATTTTCGTTTTTATCAGAACCTTTCCTTGTGCAGGGTTAAGTTTAAAAATCGTTCAGTTATTGTTCAGCAATGATTGGACATGTATGTACAAGGGATAATATTTCGATGGAGATTACTCCAGCTAAAAGTTAGAAAATACAAATAATAAAACAAATGAATCTAAAGACAAAATTGTTTAATCAAGTGTATAATTTTAAAAGGTCCAATACCTGTTTTAAACAGTCTCTTATATCTCTATACAGAGAAGCATTTGAACGTTAATGATACCAGTAAACTGTGTTTATAATGCTATGTACAGATGATGAGACGTAAATAAAATATGTACACACTATTGTAATTTTTCCAAATCTTCGGACATCCTGGGGAAAGTTTTACATAATTTAGGTTATTCGAGTAGAAAAAGATGTCTACGAATGTCAAATTCGAAGAAATCTAAATAGGTATGTATAATTTCACTAAAATGCTTTACTAAGTGTACTAGCTGCTAGTGTTTCAAAATGATATGCATGCAGTTGGAACACGTTAAACCAGCTACAGTGGGAGAAACGCTATTATTAACCGTTTCAACGCTAACATTAACCGTTTCAACGCTAACGTTACACAAACAATTGAAAAACATATGGACCAAAATACAAAGTTCTTGTTATTTTTAAGATTTTATTGGTACGTTAAGTGTCAAACAGGTTGGTGCCTGAACAGACGCCGAGTAACTCGGCGTCTGATCGAGCTCCAAACTGTTTGAACAGGTCAACCGACGTGCGATTCAAACCAGTGAGTTGGTAAATAATAGCGTGACC
This sequence comes from Macoma nasuta, assembly GCA_032359355.1. Taxonomy (NCBI): domain Eukaryota; kingdom Metazoa; phylum Mollusca; class Bivalvia; order Cardiida; family Tellinidae; genus Macoma; species Macoma nasuta. Next base: position 4,136 of record JAULCE010029783.1, on the reverse strand, counting down.
GCCACTGTAACTGAATAAATAGCATTATGCGTGTGTAGTGTGCCTCGTCAAAAACCGTTATCCTGTTGATGACAAATACAGTTTCAATGTTTAATTGTCATCTTGTAAAAGTGTCACGTGGTTCTATATGTGTGTTCACGTGGTTCTATATGTGTGTTATGTTTACATTCTGTAATTTGCTGATGTTACTGTTGGAGTTGTACATATTTTCAGTAAACTTCCTCGTTCCTATCATTGTCTACCTTGTTTTTTTGTGTGACAAAATCTGAAAATTGCCAGACACATGTTAAGTAAACAGACTTAAACACAAGGCGAAAATTGTCGCCCGCTAAAACTATCGTTTGCTTGATTATTTAACAGCGTCCGATTTGCTTCGAACTTATTGATTGAGTGCCAAACATTTTGTATCCGGATCAGACGCCGAGCTAGTCGGTGTCTGATCTGGATCCAAACTGTTTGCGAAAATAACGACAGTCATTAATAGCGAGATAAGGGTGAACATTTATGGCCACTTCATATTATAATTCCTTTATCAGTTTTCGAGAGATAATAATAATGATAATTTTACACAATAACAACTTGTTCTACTGGCGTTTTGAAACATCTGCTTACAGTTTTGATTCCAGGTTTGACCACCTAAAACAACAACGAGAAGTCGGAAGTGTGATCGAAACTGTTTGACAACCAGGTTGCTCTCCACGAGTAAACAAGAATACTATACGAGAAATTACGAGAGATTATTTTCGCAAAATAATTTACTTAGAGTGTCAAATGGGTTTATGAGCTAGATCAGACGCCGAGTAACTCGGCTCCAAATTGTTTGTACAGGTTATGCACGCTCCATGTCTAACGCGTTAGATGGTAAAAAATAGTGTTTCGTCCACTGTAAACGCTGTTTGGTTGTATAGCAAAATATTGTCAACTCCTTTTTTGATAGCACTTACAAAGCTTGCTACATTGTACCAGGTCGTTAGAAGCTCTTAAATGGCACTTCTGGTTTCCTAGTACAAATATACAGTGGAGGAAGCGCTATTTTTTATCGTTAAGAGACAACGCAAATGCATAGCAAACGAAACGCAAATAATGCAAAAAAAGACAATTTCTGATTTTTTTTCTGGAAAGAATAATTACAAAGAGTGTCAAACAGTTTGAAGCCTGTCCAGACACCGGTTAACTCGGCGTCTGATCTAACTAAATAAATTAACCTGTTATGAGTGATCTAACTAAAAAAATTAACCCATTATGACGTCCAACCATTAGACATTGCAAACAGTGTGCGTCCACCGTGGCGTCTGATCATAGTGTTCCCTGTTTACCATTCATCCGAGCCAACGGTATTTTGTCATCTACCTTTCTGATCAAGGTGTGCACTTTTTATAAAATCTTAAGGCTTGAAATCGTAAAATGCCGTATACGACTTATAGGACTCTTAAGGACGTCAATGACTGGACTACATACGCACTCTTCATTAATACAAAAATAATCCAGAAGACAGGAGATGCGTACAGAACATTTCTATCTTATAACATTCGTTGAATGACTCGGCGACTGATCTGGCTCCAAACTGTTTGACACTTACTGGTTAAAGTAATAAAACTTTATAAATGTCAAAACAATTGTCATTTTTCCATATTATTTGCATTTCGATTGCGTTACGTTAGTGTTCATACGGTAAAGAATAGCGCTTCTCCCACTGTACATATACACGTACTAAGAGGAAATATATAATTATATAACGTTTCAGATTTCGACTTTTATTCGCAAAAGTCCCTTATTCAATGGGAGTTATACATGGACATTCCTACACAATTACCATTAACCTTCGACTGAAGAGTATCTCTCAGGGTGGGGAAACCACGTGACTTTTGGGTAGGGTGAACACTTGCTTTTCTCCATAATTACCTGACCGATTTAAAGTAAACAAAGTGCACAGAATGCGGAAAGTAAAGCGCAAAAAGCGTGTATCTTTACTTTTTGTGTATAGTGAATATACGTGATACATTGTACCACAGAATATAATCGTAGACTATTCGCACGTACGGTCAACCGTTTATTGAGCGGTCACTTAAAAGACGAGTCATTTGTGGTACTTGAAACAGAAGGCCACTAAATGCAGACCGAAAGTAATGCAGAAATATATCAATAAAAGAACTTACTTCCGTTATTACTTTCGTTAAAAAGCATTAAGTAATCACCTGTGAGTAATAGTCACTATGATATCTCATTTGCTGGCCGCTTACGACAGGGTTGACTATATGGATATATGGCCAACGTCACAGGAAAATGGGAACTCGGATTATCAAAAAAGCGCTATTATTCCAGCATCTAGTCACGAAATTTACCATGTGTATTCATTTAAAGGTAGAATTGGATATCATCTATGATTGCAAACAGTGCAGACCATGACCAGCCGCCACGTCAGTGACGTGGCGGCTGGTCAGGGTCTGCATTGTTTGCTATGTCCGAGTGTCCCTTTTCGCGTGACGTGGCCAATATATTCAGTGAAAGGAACGCTATTCTCTACCGTTTTAGCACCAACGCTACGCAATCTTCAATTATCACGATTATTTTATCTCTTTTTGTTGTTATTATTGTATTATTACGTGTCAACCAGTTTGGTGCCGGATAAGACGCCGAATAACAGTTTGTGTAGGTTTTTGTCGTCTGGTCCTGCACCAAATGGTTTGTGAAAGGTTCAAGTGTTCGGTGATTGACACGTTTGGTTGGTAGAGAATTTATCAAAACATGTTCCGTCAACTTATCAAGTTTCTACTGTAAGTTCAAAACTAATTAAGTCTTCAGTGCAGGCTGCTCGGCTATCATAAGCTATTGACCGAGTCTTTAGTGCAGGCTGCTCGGCTATCATAAGCTATTGACCGAGTCTTTAGTGCAGGCTGCTCGGCTATCATAAGCTTTTGACCGAGTGCCAGAGGGTTTAATTCCCGGTCAAACACAACTCAGTCGAAGACGCGATAAATAAATTATTACCAAAATAACTGTTTATGGGTGATTGATCTTTGCAAACAGCGTAGAAACAATATTGATAGCATACATATAATAACGTCTCATATGGACGCAATGTGATCGAAATAAACCGTTACAAAATTTTACTGTAGTTTGTGCAGAAAAAAGGTCTTTCGGGTGTGTTTGGGGGATGTTTTTGCCATTGCAGTATTTTCAGAGTATGCAAAAATCACAAGACTACTGTAGACGTAACCTGATCTATTTCTCCTTAAATAATGTTAATACATTCTTCTATTGCCTAGATTTTCATGTTTTACAGCAGAAACTTTCCTTGCGGGTAAGTTTAAATGTTCCCCGTGGAGAAAAGGGCTAACAACTATCCTTGCTACTGTTAAAATGTTCATAACATCTGTGTTGCAGCCATCTATCTCGTTACATTATGCATATTTTATTGCAGGGGAAGGGCATCGTATCTGGTGGTAGAACTTGTAGCTCAACCCCTTTTCTGTTCACAGAGAGAAAAATAAAATACATATTAGCGTAACCTGATTTGGGCCTATCTATGTGGTGTATTTGGTGTATTTACATGCAACTACTCGTTTTTAAAATCAATATTAGCAATTGGCTTAAACCCTCAAATCGCGCCAAAGATATGCTGACTGGGTAAAACACGAAAACATATCGGATGTACATGTACGTGTCAATCCTTAGCCCGCAGCAAATTGTATCGTCTGCTCAAACAAGTGTCATATTGATTTTAAATATTGTCTGATTAGCGTCAAATTTGGCGGTGCAATTGTCTGAGTATCAATTATCTTGGACCCGGATCAGACGCAGAGCTGATCGGCATCTGAACTGTATTCAAACAGTTTGTGTATATTACATCATGCGCGGGTCCAGAGAGGGTCAGAGTCATTTTCGTGTTCTATGTTTGCGCCATTGCACTAGATACACATTTTCCGAAAAGCAGTTGACCTATTAACAGAAAAACTGATATATTTATAGTTGCTGTCAAGGAAGTTCAAGATCTGTGTTTAAAAAATGGCGACCGGGGGTAGGAAGAAACTGTCTTCTTCACGCTCTGTGAAAGGTTCGGACTTTGTATTTGACTTCTCCTGTGATCCGTGTGAAAAAGAAGGAAATAATAATGAGGCGATAAACTTTTGTGTCGA
>JAULCE010029672.1:0-13809 GCA_032359355.1 Macoma nasuta | reverse complement strand
GATCAGACGCCGAGTTACTCGGCGTCTGATCCGGATTCAAGCTGTTTTGAATTATACATAAGGTCGCGATTAGCAGGTTAAGGGTTAAAACAAATCACGCAGACGAGAATTTCAGCAGACAAGAGTGTTAACGGCAGGATATGGGTTAAAATGCATCATGTTGATCTGTATATCACTTAACTTTGAATATACATGCGCACTTCTTTCTGATCGCAAATTCAAAGGCGTGTATCTTAAGCTGAAAATGACATTAGCGTTCACCAAAAGTAGGTTAATAGTCGTGACGCAAGTATGTGATGGCACAGTGCTCTTAAGAGTTTTATTCTATAGCTCTCTCAGCTACAATTCAAAACAAAAGTTAACGTTGTGAATTATTGTTTCAATCTATAATCATAGTAATAATGATACTAATAATAATTATGATAATAACAATAATGATAATAATAAAAATGATAATAATTTCATCATAATAGATGAAATTAAATGTGGGTTTTAAAGCGGATGTCCCTATTACTTTATTGTTTTGAAACCCTATATAACCATTTATAAAACATTTGCAACGAATTTTTACTGCGAGAAATGTCAAAAGATCACGATTTGGCCGACTCATGTGGCTTTGTCATACATTTATGTACTTTATCTCTTCTATATTTAGAATTTTGTTATTGTTATCTACACATACATCGCCTCTTTAGCTAATATGATTTGGTTCTATTTTTTTTTCTAGTGTCGATGTAGAATATCAACAGCATTCCGAGCAAACAATAATTAAGCCTTTATAATTCGCAAATGCTGATAATTTGACACCAACTTCTACCTTAAAACATTTTTATTTCTCCATGATAGGTGTTTATCAAACATTTCATGCACTTTTTACAAAAAACTGCAAGAAATATTTCCAGTTTTAGGGAACCCCTTTTAAGACATTGTACCGTTTATTTTAGGCTTAACGTAATGCCAAAGCTTTTTTCTTAAAAAACAAATTCCTTTTCATCATATACTTTAATTGTGAATGAGTCTAAAAGTAAACAATATGGTGTAAATAGTTTAATGCATATACTATCGCATGAAGGGATTCATTAATGCACGTGGTTTTGCAAAACTGTTGTTGATCAATTTCAACAAAACAGACTTACATGTTATACGTGCATTTTAAATATCTGTTAATCCTTTCCTCCACACAAGCGCCTTTTAGCGTATCTGTGACTGGTGGCTGTTGAAAGAAATTGTAGAAAATGAATCATTTGCTCGTTACGAGCAAATGTTCAATTTTTTCTACTGATTTAAATACAATCAAAACGAGCATTTTTCTTTTGCCTGTATTTTCATATTTTTCATCAGCTTATTTCCTTGTGGATCAGCCTAAAATAGTGCGTTTAAAAACAGTGAAATGTGGGTAGAATTAGTATTACTCAAGTACCTAGCGACTCACTACATTAAGAATTGTAGGGATCAGCGCGGCTGTGAATCACCTCCTCATCAATTATTACACAATTTACATTTATTTGATTCTTAATTAAAATAATACGTTCTATTGCATACATGAGACAAACACAAATGATTGAAGCGTCGCTTTAAGTGTTTATGATTGCTTTTTTCCTAATCTGAAATCGAAAGAGTATTATAAGCAAGGTCGAAAAGTCAAACTCTGTATAAATGGGATTCGTAGTAAAATCATGTTAAGCTTAATTTAAGCGGAATACGTAACTCTGCTTATATGTTAACTTCAGTTCATCTCGTATATTAATTCACAAGTTCAGTGCATGGTTTAGAGAGAACTTAACGAATTATAGGCTAATGATGATATTTTTTATGAAAATTCAATGCGTTTTTTGAATATGTGTTGGCGATAAGTGCAGCTAAGTTCGTGATAGGGGTTGGTGCAGCGACAGGAAAGCAAATTTTTCATTTCAACGCAAAAGTAACGCAAAACGAAAGCCAAATAATATGGAAACAATGAAATGTTCCAACTATTTCTTAAGCTTTTATATCTTTAAGTGTCAAAACTAGATAAGAAAAAGATGAGACGGCATGCTACTCAGTGTCTGGTTTAGTTCCAAAATGTTTGTACAGGAGGTTATCAGTGCTTAGTGTCTAACACATGTGAGTGTAAATTAAGATTTTAGCGTTTCTCCAACTATAAATAATGTACTGAAACTTTGCGATTTGCTGCCAGTTTGGTTTCGGTTGACGAACAAACCTGTTCAAAACTGACAATTAACGCATGACCCACTGCATTAGCTGTACGATGACGATTTAACCGTTTTGCAGTCACTGACAACTGAAATCGTTATTGCATAAATATCAAGTTCCTGACCAGACATCACACTAAGAAGGCGGTGTCTGACCAGGGACTTCAGTGACTACCTTTTTTGCAACAAACATTTAGTCCAAATATAAGGGTTTCGGAAAAGTAATATCTCATTTGACCATAATATCTGGTTTCTATTTCGTTAAAATATTTGATAACAAAACGGTTACAACCGACAATTTTGAATGTGACAGCGATAGATTAAAACCACAGAGTGCTGTTTATAAAGCGCACCCTTTCGTGCTAAATGATAGTTTTCATCCGATTATTAAAGATACAGTCCCACCAAAGCCGGATCACCCCGTATAAACAAAAACACCCCGAACCAATGAGTATCTTGAAACGGGGTGTTCCGAGTGAAATTGATACGTAGACGGCCCCTCGACGGTCGCAAAATATCGTCACCCCGACCCTTCACGGACCAAACATTGCACCAAAACGAATAAACAAGCCAAATCGGCGCCAACACGGATTACCCCGGTACCACCACGGCAGCACCACGACCGTCCCTAAATAAGCCGGATCATCAAAGACCCGGACGGTGTCAACATGGATGGCACCTAAATATATACCGAATCGTAAAAGATCCGGACAGGTCATGCCGAATCGCACAGGATCAACACGGTGCCATTACGGATCTTCTCGGAGCCGAAATGATCGCTACACGGGCCGTCTAGGACTACCCGGACTAAAAGAATCCTCCCAAATTGCCAGGACTGTCCCAGATGATCACGGCAATTTAAACAGTTTAAAATTTAGTATAATTCAATAATATTACATGTTAACAAGTAAACGAACTACACAATCACTTAGTTTAAACATATTTTATTGCTAAAATATTCGTACAAAACATAGGCCATAATATGCATTGGTTAATATAAATACAGTACAAATAAATCGGCAAAAGGGATGGGCCACAAGTTTGGCTAACATTAATTACGGCCCTTCCCTTTTGGTTGGTTTCTCTCAACTGCAAATTCTTTTACCTATAGTTAATTGTTGTACACAATAAAAATTATGCTGGCAATATACAAAAATAACGTAAATGAAATTGAGATGTAGGATATGTTTGAAAATTTAAATATTGAATAAGTAAAAGATAGTTAAAGGCAAAAAATATATATAGTACCATATAGCTATGTTGTACTGAAAGGATGTTAAGGGTGAAGGTTGAAGATCTCAGTGTTGCTTGTATCACACTCAGTATCACATAATTATATTGATATTACACCAGATCTTTTAGACATAAAAGTCTAAACGTCTTCCGTAGTTATTCTCTATTACTTGTTCACGAAGAAAATGAGTTGATTGTTTATCGGCATCTTATTGTATAACTAGAAGATATTTAAATATGTTTATGATTATCAACAAGCAACTGACTTGATATGTTACGGATAAAAATATTCATGAAATGAAAGTGTAATTTCGGAATTTTATTGAAAATATTACCGGATGTTAGCATTTTATCGTGACGGTGGCGCTTCCGTCGAAGAAGAAATGGTCTAATACAAGAGCCAATTCACTAACCATATAAATATTCAGTAAACATAATGATACCGGGTTTTCCTTGAAACAGCACATTTTATCTATTAAATGTGACATATTTGAACGCCGCTTCTTTTTGGGCTCTGGCCATCTAATTCAACCACTCTTGCAGAACCTCGGACCCATACTTGATTTGAAAATCAAGAATGGTTCACTGCTTCTACAAGAGTGGTTGAACGGACTGATAGTCTATGAATATATTGTTGAAATGTAGGAGATATTAGCTTGACATTATCACTGTTACCATAACAAATGCTAAACAACAAATTCCAATATTCAATACGATTGCTTGTATAAACTTCTAGTATCCTGTCCCAGATTTCATTGAACGAGCTGAGATTGTCTTCAAACGCGAAATTAAACTTCAGATATCAATTGAATTACCACTGCACTATGATTTTGACTGCCAGTGCAACACACTTTTAGTGAAAATTTTAGTGAAGTGGCAATAAATTGAATGAGAAATCCAAAGTTTAAATGCTGAGTCTGATAAGGATCTCATTTCGATATGCTTAGTGAAAGGCGGGCAAAAACAGCACCAAATGACAAGGCTTCAACTCAAGATCCATAGGGACATGGTGTCAGGACCAAACCGACCCGGGTATGAATACTCTGAGTCCGAAAATCTGATCTCCGTTAATACGCACTCGACCTCTCCCAAAATTACAGATATATGTGTTCTAAAACATGTCCCAACTAAATAGCCCCAAACTTCCTATCAAAACACGCGTTTCAAAAACGGCAACTTTTCACTGTATATATTATGTAACAAGGGATGTCACTACTCCATTTTGTGAACGATGTTGTTGTTATTGTGCGAACGGAAGTGCAAGGCGAAGGGAAAGAACGGTTTACAGTTTTGACCTAAGCCAGACGCTACCTTTGTAAATATCGCGCGAGCCAGGACTACACAAGGTCGTGCCTAAAAACTCGGACGTTACAAATAAAAGCGTGGTGAACAATAGGTCGGTTTAGTGAATTTATACCTAGCTCGAGGTATATTTATGTGAAATATAAATTAAAACGTACCAAAGAAGCAAATAACAATGTGTAAAAATAAATACAGTACGAGTCTCACTGACAAAGCGTCTTCTTACTGACGTTAGACGGACTGACTGATAGCATAAGCGAATAACACATTCCGAGGCGAAGCCGAGGAATTTGTGTTGTTTGCTCGTACGAACAGTCAGTCCGACTGACATATGTAAGTACGCTGTGATAGACGAGTACATGTATCTGACTTGTGCGAAAGACAATAGGAATGCTTTTAATTGTATCGATATGTTTTTATCTGTAAACAGATTCATTAATGTCTTCTTAATAGTTATTCAAAGATAAATTAGAATCAAACATAAATGGAGCCTAAACTATAAATAAGTCTGACCTTATATTATAAAATAGGCTTCGTCTTCACAGTACTAGCCTCTGCACATTGCACGTGCGAATTGTGCGTCCCCTCTACCATGCATCCATATCGGCTCAAACCTGGTGATTAAAATTGAGGACGAATTTTTTTTATATTTGTTTGTGTACTCAATGGAGCTGTCTGAACATGGTCTGCTCTGTTTGCTTATAAATTGTTTTAAATCTGATCCCTCATTGTTTGCTATGCAAAAATCGTCTTAATTTATATGCCTATATAAGTTAATATTTGTAATCGGGATTTTAGCTTCCTTGGTAGGTTTTAATTCATATTTCACATAAATATACATCGAGCTTGTTGTAAAATCACTAAACGGACCTATTGTTCACCACGCTTTTTTTTAGTAACGTCCGAGTATTTAGGCACGACCTTGTGTGGTCCCGGCTCGCGCGATGTTTACAAAGGTAGCGTCGAGCTTAGGTCAAAACTGTAACCGTTCCACCCCTTCGCCTTGCATCTGGCAATGTAAGCTCACGTAAAAGTAAAGATGACCTCTGGAATTGCTAACACATGCAGACCAAGATAAGACGTAATGTGTCGTTTGGTGTTGTTCTGCACTGTGCATTATCAAAGTGCCTTTTTTTTGATGATTTGCAGGACAAAGAAACTCCTGTTGTAGTCGTACACATATGTCATAACATTAGAAATAAAGCTCAGCCTTCTGTCTGTCTCTCTCTGTGTGTGTGTGTGTGTGTGTGTGTGTGTGTTTTAGAATGAATATATATACACTTTATATAGAGAGAGATAGATAATCAGTAAACAAGCATAAAAATGCACTTTTTTATACACTATATTATATATACACACACGAACGACTGATTGAAGACCCGAATTATTATTTGCTTTCTATCACATAAGATCACTATTGACTTCGAATCCATGTCGTCCTCGTTGTCGGATTGTCTTGTCGTATGCATAACCATTTGCTCCAAATGCCATTCTAGTACATTGGGACACCAATTTGAAAGTCATGGAAAACATTGTGGAAAATGGAGTTTTGCGTGTCTATGCAGTCAAGGGTTAAATGTGACTACGACTTCCATAGGTTCTGTGCAAACAATGCATATACATGTACATACGTTATAACAAAAATTATCAAGGATTAGGAACAACGATTTGTCAATGACAAAAAAGCGGCCTATATCTAATTTGATAAACCAAACTGTCTTTGGGAAAACATAAAAGTCTTCATTTGAACATCCATCATGCTTTTTGTATCTTTTCGAGAATACACTGTTTCTTACATTTTACATACCACAAACGAATATTTGCTACAACCAATGGTAACCGGATAAGTCGCCGAGTGATATCTGAAAAGTATGAATCGGACCAACATTAGGACTTTGACAAATTTTGTTTATTTTATTCAACGTGTCTTCATGTTCAAATCGCCGGAATGTATAACAGATAGCAAGCATACTGTCCAGTTATGTGAAACGGAAATTTCCAATGCCAATCCCGATGCAGAGTACAAAATGTTTGGTAATTATAAAAGACACTGTGTGTGTTTACACTAGCAATGCGTTTCTGTGTTTTATTGAACTGTCATTTGCAAAGTAAGACTGGTCGTTGTGTGTCTTTGTGGTAAATGACATATTTTAGTTGGTCTAAAATACTTTAGTTACGGTTCAATATGAGGATGGGTGCTTCATAGCAAGGAGGGAAAAAAGAAAAATGCAATATAAAAGTCGATGTTCTTCAAATATTATTTCATGTTGTTAACCCTTTACGGCGCCTCTATTACAGATGACTATTTAAAAGATTGTATGAAATAAAGATGTTGCGCTCGTAACTAGCAAATACTCGATTTCCTACTGTTTTATCCGTGCAGATAAAAAAATCATTGCAATTTTTCTCTCGCCTATATTTTTTTTTATCTTGCATGGAATTATATTTTTCAAGTTATATCCTTGTGAGTAGGACTAAAAAGCCTGTAGAGGAAAGGGTTAAAATGGACAGTGGCTGATTATGAATATCACTTTCTGAAGTCGTATAATCTTAAACTGTTCAATCTGACTAAAGACAAATAGTATAGTCGCCAAACAGTCGCCATGTCAGAGTGTCAGTTTTGACCTACATTTTCAGAATATAGATTTTTGAAGTCACATTTATTAAAACGGTGTTTTTATTTGCTAAATGCCCTGACTGGATAACAAATTTATTTGCAAAAACATTCGAAGTGATTTTTAGCTGCATTTATAATAGACACGTACTGTTTCGTATGTGACGGAAGTAACGTGTTGTAGGGGATATAGTCGTGGGCTTTTTCGACGTCCAGACGTGGGTTCGAGACTCGTCAGATGCCTATTTTTTTCTTTTTTTTTTAAATTAAATCCTACATTTTTTCACGGTGTACATATTGAGAAAATGTTTAATTGTAGATTTTTTATTTCGATACAGTAGTTTCAAAACTTTATTATTCATTGAGGAAAATACCTTTGGAATTTGGTAATAGAAAACTATACGCCTACTAGTAGTCACAGGATAAATGGTGAATATACATTGTTATACATAACATTCTTTGTAACATACAGCAATTCATACATTCAAAGCTTTCAAATAATTTTACCGCTGAATATCTTTTCTAAATATATTTTTGTTTCAAAATGCTCATCGTCTACAAAGTTAATAGAGATCTTTCTTTTTCTCAAATAACTCGCCGTCTGATCTAAGTCCAAGTTGTTTAACACTAGTGCGATACATTAACTATCCTTCAATCCAACATTGCGCTTTATATTCAAAGAGTTGCTTTTAAAATGTATAAATGGTGTTTTCAGCAAACGGCAATTTCTGAATCATGTCACGGATTGCATTCGCGATTAACATCTAATTTTCATTGAAATATTATATGTGTGTTATGATTCTAGGTTTGTTTTCATTCTGTTCACTTTTGACTGTCCCTGTGTACATATTTGTGTTCGACTCAGTTGTCTCCTGTTGCTGTAATGTGTGGAACTTTATGTGCCATGTACATTCATTGAACAGACACTGCGTAACCACAAACTTGGCGTTGTATATGAGGTCAGTCAGGTTTACATCGTAAAATGTAACTACATCACCTGCTTTATTGTCATCTGTAACTGTAACAGTGCATAGTTCTACCGTCAACTTGTGTGAGATGGAGGGAAGCTTGTTTATAAACCGTCGCAGCTGTCTCTCTTTTATTGTGGCATGCCACAGTTTAATATACTGTATACGGTGTGCCACGTCAGGTAGATTTTTTACATACATGTACCCCAGGTAAAGAGTGTGAAGCTGTGTGTGGGCAGATAAGTCTATACCAGGCCTACAGTAACCGCCATGGTCGGTGCAGTTTAACCACCATAGTTGTAACTCTTTCATGATGTGTGACTGTGATACAGATGACACTACCTGTTCATTTTGTGTATGAGTCAGTTTAACGTAATACATGTCAAGCGTCGTAACATGATTAAACGAACCACACACTGCCGCACACGTACTATCTGCAGTAAGTGTAATGTACTTTAACGCCAGACATGTAAGATTGTGATTATTGTTGTCTAAAATAAGATGCAAATAGTCATCTTTAGTGATAACATTGTTTCGGTCATTCAGGTACAATTTTTGTAAATAACGTGTGTCTCGAATTTGGGACAGAATGCGTTCTGCTGTTTCACCCGCCATGTTAAAGGTGCGTATGCTGGCAGACTTTACTGCTGCTTTGTTTGATGTCAACAGGCTTTCTAGACATTTGGAAATTGTATGACTGTATATTACAAAGTCCTCCAGAGGAAGACAAGAGTCAAGGTGGCCGTTACTTCTAGCTTCAACAACACAGTCCAATATACAATTCTGTATAGACTGTGCTGCGAAAGAGCCTGTATACACATCACTCAACGTGTGTCTATATTCATGGACGCCTGTGTCTTTTAACACAACATTATTCATCAAATCTGTCAACAACTGCCTGGCTAGATCAGGTCTTAGACCAGACACGAACACCCACACCTGGGACATGTCTAACGTGGTTTCTACTGTAGTACAGAAATGTTTAACACCAGCCATAATACTCTCTGTATTTTCACAATTTGTTATGAATATAGCGGATATGAATTCCTGCACCTTTTTATGTAGAAATGATAATTTTTTCTCACATATTGACCATTTACCAAGAACTTTCGTCTGAGACAAAATACCCGATTTAAGACACAGGTCTATATCGTTTTGATCTACACCACATATTTCTATCTGAGAACTCTCAAATACCAATGCATGCTCTCGTTTGTGGTTAAACAAAGCTTTAAATGCAACCTTACATAAACTCACAAGTAAACGTTGATAATATTGACAATGCTTATGGTCTGAGAAGCACTCGGGCAAATGTATAGTTTTGTGAGCATTTTCTTGTGTCAATGTACAGGTTTGTTCTGGCAAATTTTTGACGGCTCGTTTCAACAGCAGTTCCGTCATACCACAGTACAGCTGTACCTGAGATTGACCTAAATCTTGATTGTCAAACCAGAGACAAATAAGCTGCGTAAGAATGACAGGGATATTGCATAAATGTGTCAGCCCATTTTTTCGGAGCTCAGTCTGAAATTCGCCCTCGAATCTCTGAACCCTTTCTGCATGATTTAACAATTTTATAATTTTAGAGCAAAGCTTTACGGAAGAGTTACTATTGAATCCAACTAGTTCAACATTCTTGTCTAATTCTGAACTTTTAAGCTGAAGTACGTCAAACTTCCAGGATCTAGTAGTTGTCAAGAAAACATTGTTCTTGTTCAGCCAATCCCTGCCTGGGATTCCAGGGTTAACAAAAGGAGGGACTTTTGAATCCAAGGGTCTCACCCATTCATCAAGTCCATCAATAATAACTAGACATGGCACTTTCTGAAGCAATACACGTGCCTTAGGATGTTGAGTTTCTTGATTGTGTTGTAGAATCTGAGAATCAATTATATCTGCTACATTATACTGGTTTGGAGATTCTCTAAGTATAACATAAAACAAAAGTATGAACTCTGACATTATTTTCCTATCTTCTTCTATTTTCATGTCTTCTTTTCTTTTCATGTCTTCTTCATGTGCTCTACCAATATTCCCATAGGAGAAATTCGACGTACCACTGTGCCCAGAGGCGCTATGTTGTATATCACTGTTACTGTCCCAGGAGCGATATGTATCATCTTTCATCCATTCAAAAGGACCGTATTCATAGTCACTGTTATCAGATGTGTGTGATGCATTTGTCATCATTTCATCGTCAGACTTGCACCACAGATCAACTAAATGTTTGCAATACATACTTTTGCCAATTCCAGCGTCCCCCGTAATATAAATCTGCCTACACTTATAGTCTAGGGTATAAAACAACTGTCTACATTGTGACACTTCATCTGACGTAGGTTGATCACTTACATTTACCAAACCTAAGTCAGAATTTTTTGTTTCTCTCAAAATGTTGATATCTGGATTGACATACAAGCAGTCAAGTTGCAGCTCTTCCGACACCACTGGATTTGGAATTTTAAGACGAATGTTTCTGTAGTAGTCCCTCAAAAATTATTGAAGTGCTGAAAATATAAAAATAAAATAAAGCTATCACTTTAGGTGAATAAAACCCTTAAAACAGCAGCATTTGATCTAAAAGTGCAATATTTAACAAGAATCTAGTAAAAAGTGCAGTTTCATAATAAGGTAAATTAGAGTTATGGTTCCTGTAGATTGCACTTCCTCCGATTGACCTATACTATTGTATGATTTTTATTAAAATCTCAATCTAGTAGTTTTCAAGTTATGCTCCTGACAAGTAAAAACGGGACCATAATTATGTAATTAGGTAAATGAGAGATGTGGTCCCTTTTCACTGCACTTCCTCGCATTGAGTTTTACCATTGTATGAAATTCAAGAGATTCAATCCAGTAGTTTGAAAGTTGCAATGCGAATCGATTCAGTATTCGAGTTAATGACAAATCCATACACTTCCGAAGTAAATAATATCGAAAAATACTCAATTTTATCAGTCAGGTAAACATGACAAACCCCACATGTCCACGCGTTCATATGAATATAATAAGTAAACAAATTTTAAAAAAAGGATTCATTTAAAGATGATCAAGTAATGCTCGGGAAAATCAGGGACCGACCGACAGACAGACGGGCGGACACATAAACGGACAGACGGAATGCTTCTAGTTTGTTCCCAACATCAACAGAAGCTGAAGTTGTAATGTGGCCGATTGTTTATGGAATATGTGTAATTCAGCAACTTTATTCGAGGGTCCGTCATGGCCGAGGGGTGAGCGTCTCCGTCTTCAAATTCCTACGTCCCTCACTGCTGTGGGTTTGAGCCTCGCAAGGGGTGAAAATCTTTATGTGAGGGAGCCATGTTGTTTATTTAAAAAGGAATATGTTAAATAAAACAAACACCAAATATCACTACTAGTATCTAGCTCTTCTTTTTTAATGTGGAAAACGTTTGTTATTGATGTAACTTTCAGATAATATGAAATTTAGTGATTCAATGAGTAAGAGGTGTTGTCTTCCCTTTTTGACCAAAGGCATTTGTAGTATCACAGCCAGTCAAACAGTGAAAAGCTGGTTATGTTGAACAGATGATCTAACCTTTTTCTTCAATGATGTCTTTGGTGTACATCAGTCGTCTTTTATTGCCAACACTAGTATCAACCAAGATAGGCTTGTTTATTTGACTGCACTACCTTATAAGTAACACAAAGACATATGTGTCTGGAGATCTCACCATTAGTTTGAAATTTTCAGGTTCTGTGTCTTTAAAGTGCAAAGAGTGTAGAATATTCTGCCTTTTCCTGTAAAGAAAATAGGGCATTTTCTCATACACTTGAACAGTTTCGCCATCATGACTAGTGAGGCGATAGCACTTTTCTCCAATAACATTATACACATATATTCCCTAAAGAACCGAAGCAAGCTTGTCTGTTTACCACTGTTCAAAGAGCAAACATAACAATTGGGTTTTGTTGTCATTGTTTCCCAGGAAACTCTTCCAGGCTATTGGAGTTCTTGTCTCTGGGCCAGAAAACAAGAAGGTTGGTGTAGCTCCTCTTCGTTTCCGCTCAAATGATTTGATTGGCATGGGTTTGTTTGTGTCAGTGACAAAATCAACTCGGCCTGATTTTGGGAGGTGATTGAAAACAGTCTCAGCTACCTGTTCAACGTTATCAGACACAGAGGTCAGACTTTGCAGAGTCGCATTTCCATAAAAGACATGCACAGCACCATCAGTTGGTCTAGATGAAACTGGCTCAGCTACAGATGCCATGAGGTGTAAGAGTTTGGCCTTGTCAGTTTTCACAGGCATGCCATCAGCTGTAGCCAAAGCCCATGGAACAGGGTCAAGATGATATGACAATGTCAACTCCAGGTCTATGTTGTGTTGCACGGACAGTATGTCCAGTTGCCAAAAGATATTTCGCTCTGCTTTTATCTGTGTGATTTTGTTTTGGGATCTTTAGAAAGGGGATGATCACGTGGTCTTTGTTTAGGTAACAATGCGATTTTGAAAACGCGGCTTAGACGACTCAACAGGTAATTTGCCTTTTTTCTACTGTTTCTTTCTGTTTTGAAATATTATTGACCCTTCATGTTCAAGCCAACCACTTTCCGATTCTAATAGTCTTAATGGATGGAAGATTGTTGCTGTAGTTGGTTCGGTAACCCTGCAGAAAAAAATCCAATCGGTGATATTTTGGTCAGAATTGGTGGGGTTACATTGAGTCCTCACGTGAAAAAATACTATTTTATGGGTTTTAAACCGGTTTTCATGGACAAAAATCGGTGGTAAAGTTCTCCGAACATGACTTTAACTTTATATATAACATGTGATTTTTACGAGTGGTTTATACTCTGTTTGAGCGGAAAATTTCAGCATGGTTACATTGTGTTTCAAAATATAGTTGGTTACATTGTGTCTCCGAAATATTGTCATATAAAATAAATCGTTTAGACAAGCAATACGAACCGCATAGAAGTATGTCATATCATTTTTAACATTTTTAACACATAATATGTTCTGTCTTCATGAAAATATAACAATATTTTACAATCTGGTACATTAAACAATAAAAAAGTGTTGCTAAAACCAGAAGTGCAGACTCTGAACTGTTATATTGACTCTAAACTGTTATAAGCAAACAGAAAAGATCCTAATCAGACAATTTATTTAGGAGCTGGTTGATCAGGATCTACTCTTTTTGTAGAGAGGATAAATGGTGTTACTATTGGACAGATGATAAAAAGTGTTATTCTTTTGATTTCAGAAAAATGACGAGGAAAAAGAGTAACCGCCGAAAATACGCTAGACGAAGAAAAGCAGACGCAGGCACATTCCATCACAAGACATTCAAAGAAAAAGAACATTTGATTCATCTCCATTTTAACCAAAACCTTTACCGGCGGATTAGCCGAGTGGTAAAGCGCTCGACTCTTGACCCAGAGGTCGTGAGTTCGATCCCCGCCGGACCAGTCTTTCGGATGAGACTTGAAACCGAGGTCCCATGTATCAGTGCTTTACACTGGGCATGTAAA
>JAULCE010029562.1:0-13810 GCA_032359355.1 Macoma nasuta | reverse complement strand
TGTGGTTCTTAAAAGTCGTAAGTGCCCTTTTGGGAAATAAACGACACCATGATTTAACTGTCCAAAATGTTCAATATCGTTGGTGTCGTTCTTAAAGGTCTTAAGTGCCCTATTTGGAAAGGAACGACACCGTGCTTTAACTGTCCAAATTGTTCAATATTGTTGGTGTCGTTCTAAAATGTCATAAGTGCCCTTTTAGGAAAGGAACGACACCATGCTTTAACTGTCTAAAATGTTCAATATATATATATCGTCGATGTCGTTCTAAAAAGTCGTAAGTGCTCTTTTTGGGAAAGGAACGACACCGTGCTTTAACTATTCAAAATAATCAATATCGTCGATGTCGTTCTAAAAAGTCGTTAGTGCCATTTGAGGAAAGGAACGACACCGTGATTTAACTGTCATAGATGTTCAATATGCACGGTGTCGTTCTAAAACATAGTAAGTGCCCTTTTTGGAAATGGCACTTACATCTTTTTGCAACGCCACCGACGATAGCCTCATGTGTTTTTTTTATATTATAAAATATCTAAATTGATTGACGTAGAAGCGGAAAGCATTTACCAAGATAAACTAGATATGTGTCTACATTGTTTGCCTATGTGGATCTGTCTTGGCTCCAAACTTGTTAACACTTAATTATACAAGTAGTAACACAATCTTCGAAAAATGGCATCGAAATTGTCATTTCCCATATAAGTTGCATTTCGTTTGCGTTACGGTAAGCCTCGGTTACAATGCACGACGCATTTGTGCAATAATACGACAGAAACATTGGGCAAATCGTAAGTCGTCGCAAGACAGTCGTACGGAGTAGTGAGCAGCATGGCATCAAAGTGCCGTCATGAGGCAAAGTTAGACATGCACCTTTTTCCTTCACAGATGTAATTCGGTATCTTTGTCTTGCGGCCGTCGTGAGTCTGCTTACGACAGCCTTGCGACTGGCGTGTGATAAATAGTCGGGAGACGAAAGCGCGTGTATCCAAAGAGTGGCCACGACTGTTGTGCAACAGTCTTGCGACAGGCGTATGACCCCACGAGTGAACCACGAACTGATCACGTGAAAACCAATCTCATTGACCGACAAGTCACGATGGTCCTAAAACTGTCGAACGACTGATTTGCGACATACCCACTAAATTATCTCGATCTATAATTTTTTTCTGTTGCGTCTCCATCTCCATACCATTTTGAATGTTTTGTAGCCCTTGTGACCACTCGAACGAGATTTCGGGTATGTTACAAGATCTGGCCACGACAGATATGTTATTACACGACAAAATGTCGTACGATCCGCTGTGACCGTATCTTTATCAATGAATCGGTTAACCCCTTCACTGCCAGGCAGGTTTTCCACATGCGCAAGTTTTTATCTACTTCCACTTTAGAATTAACACATTCCTTCAACCTTTGATAAAATCGTTGGTCGAGTGTCAAACAGCTTGGATCCGAATGAGACGTCGAGTTTTTTTGGGGGGGTCTCATTCAGTTTAAAGCTGTTTGCGTATGTTATTAAACTCGGGGTATGGCAGTGAAAAGGTTAAGAATAGAGTTTCTCCCACTGTATGTGCGTTTTTATATATTTTCAGTGTGTACAAGTCGGCCAAACATGCTATAAATCCCGGCAATGTTGCGCTGCTGGAACCGGTAGCTCAATTTGTCGGATGGTTTCAACTTACGGGTTTGGAATATGCGAGATTAAGGACCCGGCTTATGATATCGGTTTTCCGGACGGTGAGAAGACAGGAATCAAGAAAACAAGTAAGCAATCATTTAATTAACGCCTTCACTTCCAGGCAGGTTGTACACATGCGCAATATTTGTTCTTCTTCCGCATTAGTCTTAACACACTCCCTCGACCTTTGGGAAAACTATTGGCCGAGTGTAAAACAGCTTGGATCCAAATGAGACGCCGAGTAAGTAGTATATATCATAATATAAAACCGTCAAACATGTCCTGACCGCCATAAAATAAGGTATCAAAGAGACTTTTTGTGACAGGTGGTCGCTAAATTCAAAACAAAAGTAATGCAGAAAGCTTATTTGAGCACTTTGGTTTCAGATCAACTAAGATTGATATAAATATGTATCCTTGATATGCACCTTGTTTGTCAGAGGCTGTTATTGTGGACGCTTCTAACATTGCATATGAATTATTCTGTCTAAAGCAGTCTAATGACGTCATGGGTTATAGTCTAATGACGTCATGGGTTATAGTCTAATGACGTCATGGGTTAACCCTTTTCTCCATTAAAGCGCCTTTTAGCGCCTATGTAACTGATGGCTATTGAAGACGTTGTAGGAAATGAAGCATTTGCTCGTTATGAGCAAATGCTCCCTTTCCTACACTGTTTTCAATACAATTCAAAATTAGCATTTTCTTTTGCCTAGATTTTCATATATTTCATCAGATGATTTCTTGTGGATGGGTCTAAAAATAACTTGTGGAGGAAATGGTTAAATATTAAAGATTATTCAAATAAAGAGATCGAAGTTAATTAACCCGTTCACTGCACTACCCCGAGTGTAGTAACATATGCAAACAGTTTGTGTCCGAATGAGACGCCGAGTAACTCATAGAGGATAATTGTACTTTACAGTGTAAGATCGAGTTATATTTCATCGAGTGGGAAGCAAAAGTAACACCACCTTTGCTTACCAGGAGTGAAATATAATTCGATCTTACACTGTAAAGTACAATTATTCTATTTCTTACATGTATCTGCTTGAAATTTAAATTTTTGACAGTCATAGATAAGAAAAAAATGTGACAATGTTAGCCAAAACAAAATGAAAAAAAAAAATTACACTTAAAACAAGTTATAATTTCACTGCTGAAAAGTTATGATTTCACTGCCAGCAGTAAAATTATAGGAATATCTTTCACTGAGAAATCCCTATAAAACACTTTTAGGCATGTAAGAAAATGGTATTCAAAATTTCATAGTATAGATATTGTCATGAATGTAGTCGAAGATCAGACGCCGCCTGTAAATGTGGCATCTGATCAAGGACTTCACTTTTTGCAACACAAAATAGTCCAAATATTAGGGTTTCGGAAAGTCAAGCTTTATCCAAAACCAGTACAACCGACAATTTCAAATTTGACCAACGATGACATGCTGTCCTCTTGGTCAGGTACAGTCGAACTTCGATAGGTCGAGCTCGGTTGGCTCGAATTTATGCTTGTCAAACATCGGCGTAACTCGGCGTCTGATTTGGATCCAAGCTGTTTAAATAATCATAGTGGTCGTGAATAGCAGGATAAGGGTTAAGTGAAATTGATCAGTGTTACAGATAAACGTTCGTTAATGATACAATTTTGACATTTCATTATTTCGTCAACAAAGCCAATGGTATGACTACTCTTTAGAATCGTCTTTTTTATATATGCACGTTATCTGGAATCCTGATATATACTTGATAGCTATCGTAATTCAGAGATAAGACTCATCATGTGAAAATATATATACTTAGTTTGATTTGTATACATCTAACATGTCGGGAATAGTCTTATTTGATTTAACTCTTGCGGCGTCAAAAATAAAAAATCTACAGCTGCAACACGTCTTGAATCAAATATTTTAACGAATAATAGAACACCGATTAAATAAGAATAGCCGTATTACAGAATTACCGGTAATTGTGCTGTAAAAAGTAGTCTCTGATCAGACGCCGCTGTTTTAAGGCGGCATGGGATCTTGGATTGCACTATAACTTAAGCAATTGCGCTTTTAAGCGACGTTGGCAGCGAAGGGTGTACTTAGACTTACATACAGGATATTACATGAGTGGTCATTCAATATGGAATTTATTAAACGAGTTTCCTAAAATTGATAAAAACGAGCATAGGCGAGTTTTTATCAATTTAAGTAAACGATTGTTAATGACTACGAATGTTATATTCTGTTTGTAGTAAAAATTGCAATACGACGATTATCAACGCTAAATACATGTAACGTCGCTATATAGTGCGGTTATTTCAACGCTAATCATAATGACGTCACGTACAATTTTATACCACTAGTTATATACCAAAAATTATATCACTCTGTTATATTAAGCTGGTGACGTCATTTATGATATAAATGTACTTACCGTAACATCGCTGCAGTAGACAGCGCTGAAACTTAAGGAATTAAAAAATTTACCGGTTTTTCTCCGATTTGATCCGGTTCAGTCAAATATTGCGAACAAACCGCCTCAAAACTCTCAGAAACCACATGATGCGCTTTATAAAGCGCATCATGTGGTTTTGGATAGTTTTGAATCGGTGCGTAAGCAAACATGTCCCGAAAACAGTTATACCGACCAGATTTCCCTCCAATTCGACTCCGGATCGGTTTCCGGTTCCGGTTTCAATTCAATTAGTTCTCGTATTTTATTTTTTCAGACGAAGCGTGCGTCGACAGTTTCGAGTGTGCTGATCAGTGTTGCCGCCTTGTCCGAAAGGGTAGACTGGGAAAGCAACTATCCTGTGGCAAGGCCAGGCGATACAAATGTGTCGGCAGAATGGTGATGCCATCCATATCGAACGATATCTTCGGAGATTACTAGCACAGTATCTGAAACAAAAAATGAACATTGAAATGTATGTTAAGGTGTGCTGTAACATTTTATAAACATTTTCGTTACATTTCGAGGTATGTGTATTGCCTTGAATAATGTTAACACTTTTCAATCTAACTTCTCAGTAATGAATTAGGTGATACTAGATAACAAACATTAGAAACAGCTTTCAATTCATTGAACGAACTATGCATGTCATTTTCCAGTGTTTATGCATATTAACCATTGCCTCCATAGAAGCACTTTTGAGAAACTCTGTAGCAGACAATTATTGAAAATAGTGTGGTCAATGAAGCATTTGCTCGTTGAGAGCAAATGCTTCATATCCTACAATAT
This sequence comes from Macoma nasuta, assembly GCA_032359355.1. NCBI lineage: Eukaryota > Metazoa > Mollusca > Bivalvia > Cardiida > Tellinidae > Macoma > Macoma nasuta. The sequence continues at coordinate 8,905 of JAULCE010029562.1, read as the reverse complement.
GTTAAATGCAATTCAAAACTGGTACTTTTCTTTGGCCTAGATATTCATCTTTTTCAACAGTTTTTTTTTTCCTTGTGGCAAAGTCTAAAACTAGCATGACGTGGAGTACTGGGTTAATAATCTGTTATTGTCCTCAAGATTGCTCTTAACCATTTAATTGATCAAATATTCGCAGAGCAAAAGGGAATGTCCGCAAATCGACATTATTACAAGCCAAACACTATAATCATTTGGAACGACCAACTACAGCTAAAATTGACAAAATCGAACAAATACTCCAATTCATATTGTTAAGATACGCATTATCATCGTGCGATTCTATACTAACACTTCTACACGGACAATGCCTATTAAGTTACATTAGGGGATATTCTAGTGTCGGTGTAGAATATATTAGTTTATATTATCTGCGAAATATTTATTAGACTTAAAATTTGGCAATTAATGATGAAGTTTAGCTATGTTTTGTCGTAAATCATCATGCTTATGTGCGCTATTCACGAAAACTACAAAACATATTTCCTGTAAAGGGAAAATTCCTTGACCAATCGCGTGATCGCAGACTCATTTAAAAACAATATGTAAGACTTTCAGGGCTCCAGATAAGCATTCGTAAATGACATGTGTTCGACAAAAAAATCTATATTTCTTCACCAAACCCTATGAGGTGACTACTTGTTAGAATCATCATTTTCAGGACGATTCTAATGTGAATCACGTCATTGGGTTCGGGGAAGTATTATAATTTTAGCATTAAAAAGACACGTTATCTACGGCCCTGTAGCGCTTACCAAGGTTGTCATAGCAATGTGTGATTATAAAGCAACGCATTCAGTTCAATTTAATTCAATTCAACTCAAAATCGGCTGAGAGAACTAGGAACGTTTAAATACAAAGCAATCATTTGTTTTCAAATTGAATAAATGCCAGAATTTGACTGTAGAAATTTATATTAATAAATTTTTAGAAAGAAAAAGATACTATTGTTTTTTTAAGTTAATCCTATTGATAAAGGTAATAGAATTGATGTGTAAAGTGGAAAGTAACTCTGACACTGTCTTGGTGAAAAAGATATAAAACTCAGTGCAAAAATGTTCCCCCTATTTAGAACCAATACATATTGCGCTCACAGCATAATTTCCAAAGTTAAAAGGTGATATCGTCGGTGTTCTTCAAAAACCACGCATCTTCCACTTTGTCAATTTGCACTTGCGTGTTTTTGGAAAACTTCATCGATGTTCGTCAAAGGCATGTGCATGTAATTGCACTTGCGTAATTTAAGAAGAAATCGTCGAGCAGTTTGATCAGGGTTTACACTAATCCGAGTCTTCTCTGACCCTGAACCAGCCTTTTTTACGATGTTTGATATTTCATGTTGCTGGTTAGGGTCAGAGGAACTCCTATAGTAAAACCCGGGGGTTTCCTCTCCCTCGCGGGAGAGGAACTTCAATAAATATATCTATGTAAAAATCATTGGATTAACATTTTAAGCTTATAGACCTATTATCAATATATTTATAAACCTATATGAACCGAGGAAAATGTTTTGTAAACCTTTGATACGTTGAGGTCACGTGACAGCAGGTGTGTTTGACCTAAATACACTTGTACATGAAGGAATTTATTTTTATAACTTACTCTGAAAAGGATTGACCGTTAAAACGTTATAATGGTATACAAAACAAATGTTTTGATTTAGATAGTTTAATAGGTATATTAATAATAGATTTATAGGCTTGGAATTTTAATCCAATGAACATTTACAATGATATATTGATTTAAGTTTTTTCCCGCGAGTGAGAGGAAATCCCCGGGTTTTCAATATTGGAGTTCCTCTGTTCCTAACCAGCAACATGAAATATCAAAATTCGTTAAAAGGGCTGGTTTTGGGATAGAGAATGCTCGGATTAGGTTTACAACATTGGAATCTCGTTTGATAATTCAGATTGCGTTATTTTACAGTAAAATCAGCTTGTCCTGATTTCGGAATTATTACAGCGATCTGACTTCGAGAAATAACGTCACTTTATGTGTCTCCGGAATGTGATACTTTGTACCCATAACCACGTTGTGATACCTTGTATCCAGAACAAAACTGGGAAACTATTAATCCAGAACGAAATTGTGATTCCTTGTATCCAGAACAAAACAAGGATTGCATCCAAAACAAAAGTGTGATACATTGTTTCCAGAACAAAACTGTGATACTGTTAATCCACAACAAAATTGTGATTCCTTGTATCCAGAACAAAACTGGGATACTTTGCATCCAAAACAAAAGTGTGGTACATTGTTTCCAGAATAAAACTGGGATACTATTAATCCACAACAAAATTGTGATTCTTTGTATCCAGAACAAAACTGGGATACTTTGTATCCAAAACAAAAGTGTGATAATTTCTTCCAGAACAAAACTGTGATACTATTAATCCAGACTAAAATTGTGATTCCTTGTATCCAGAACAAAACTGCGATACTTTGCATCCAAAACAAAAGTGTGATACATTGTTTCCAGAATAAAACTGGGATACTTTGAATCCAGAACAAAAGTGTGATACTTTGTATCCAGAACAAAACAGGGATACTTTGAATCCAGAACAAAAGTGTAATACTTTGAATCCAGAACAAAAGTGGGATACTTTGAATCCAGAACACAAGTGTGATACTTGGTATCTAGAACAAAGTTGTGATACTTGGTATCATGAATAAAATTGTGATTTCATGTATATTGAACAAAAATGTGAAACACAATTTTGATCTGGATACAAAGTATCACAATTTTAAAATCACAATCTTGTTCAGGATACAAGGCATAACATGTTCGTCTGGATACCATATATCGCATTTGAGTTCTGGATATAAAGATTCACAGTTCTGTTCAGGATACAATGTATCACATTTTGTTCTGGCCACAAGGAATCATAATGATGTTCTGTATACCACGTATCACATTCTTAGACTCACACTCGTGTTCAGGATACAAGGTATAACATGTTCGTCTGGATACTATGTATCGCATTTTAGTTCTGGATACAAATATTCACAATTCTGTTCAGGATACAAGGAATCGCAATTTAATCTGGATACAAAGTATCACTTTTTTGTTCTGGATATACAGAATCACAAATTTGTTCTAGATACAAGGTATCACAATTTTGATGTGGATCAAAGTATCACAGTTTTGTTCTGGATACAAGGTATAACATGTTTGCTCTGAATACCACGTATCGCATTTTGGTTCTGGATGCAAAAAATAGGATAAAGTTAATGCAAGCTTTGGCATATACACCTTACAAGATCCACAACTAAAAACTAACCTACCCTGTGGGAAGCACATAAGTATTTACGCTAAATAGTCGTAAGAATGTAGTGTACCAGTCGCTTAAACAGTAAAATGTTACTTCCACAGCGACATTACAATCATATTAGTTTCGGCGGAAAACACTATAGATAAAAATGAAGTTTTAGTATTAAATAAAGCAATATTCCAATTACCACACCCACACCAAATTACACTGGCTCAAATATTGGCGAAGAAGAGTCGTTACCTTTAGAAAGCACATAAATGATTACGCTAAATAGTCGTAAGAATGTAATGCACCAGTCGCTCAATTAGCAATATGCTATTTCCACACCGACATTACAATCATACTGGTTCAAATTTCGGCGGAAAATAAGCAAATTATAGATTAAAATTAAGATATGCCTGAATATATAAAAACCACTAATGTACTAGTTTATAAAGCAATATACCAATTACCACACCGACACCAAAACACAAGGTATCACAATTTTGTTCTGAATACAAGGAATCACAATGATGTTCTGTATACCACGTATATCACAATCTTAGAATCACAATCTTGTTCTGGATTCAATGTATACCTCTTTTGTTCTGGATACCATGTATCGCAATTTAGTACTGGATAAAAAGTATCACAATTTTGTTCAGGATACAATGAATCGCAATTTTATTCTTGATTCACAATTTTGTAAATTAATCAGGGTTTTCCCCAGCCGCATTAAGCGCTAGGGTACCGCGGCGCCTAAGAAATGAAATTCCTATATCCGCGGTGCCTTCAGATCTGTTTAGCGCCTATAAATCAAAGCCGCTGTCCCCAAGTTCTGAGGGAATAAACATCGATACAACCCCGATCCATGATCAAAAATCCATTTGTTAATGTGTGGCAAAAACAAAATTGTGAAACACTGTATCTATAACAAATTTGTGAAACTTTGTATCCAGAACCAACGTTTTGTTTTCTCAACATTACTGCATCCTTCAGTAGGAGGACCGCTATTATTTACCGTCTAACGCAGTAAATATTCAACACTGATGTTAAAGCCTGATTTGACTCGTAACTGTTTGCACTAATAACAGTAAAAGTTTTCAAGGTTACCAATATATTTTTTTCAATTTTGTGTGCGATACGTAAACATTAAAACGGTAAAGAATATAAGAATCCACCATATGAATTCATGTGTGACAAGAATTTCCCACCCGAGGGTCAGAAATCCACGCAAGGGACGAGGCTCTGTAGAGAGTTTGTGCGAATTTCTGAACCCGAAGGTGAGACATTCTTACCCTACACGAATTCACAAGTAGTGGAATTTCTGATACCGAGGATAACAAATTCTTATCCTACATGAATTCACGAGTAGTGTTTTTTTCCTCACTTTAAATGATTTAGAGATCTGTATGTATAGGTTTATCAATGTCCGGTACATGTTGTTCTCATGCCAAATATCAGATGTGGTTGAATCAAAGCCTATTCAGAATGGCCATACCACGTGGTTTCTGACGTCATTTTGGTTACACTGACAAGCAGTTTTGAAGGAAACATGAGCTTGATTCAATGTTTGGAAGTGCAATAATTATCTAATCTCCCACTGGATTTTGATGTCACATGCCGACAACGTCAGAAGTCTGGTTCTCAAGCTAAATAGCATTTGTCTTTACAGGGGAGAGACAAGCGAGTAGACTTGATATCCTTTGAAAGACCGACAATTGTCGTCTGCGATATGTTCGTCTGCACTTTTTGTCGTCTGCTCATATTTATATATATATTCATTTACCTTTCTGTGGTAGAATAAGTACTTTATGATGGACAAACAGCTTGGAGATTGATCTAGCTCCTAGCTGTTTGCAAAGGTTACTACAATTACGTTTTTACGTTATAGTCTTCCAAAGGATATGGGTGTTAAAAAGATCATTGACCGGCGTCATGGGAAAAAAACGGACACTCGGATATTGCAAAACCCCTTTGGCCCGATATTCACTAAACATCTCTAGTTGAAATGTTAATCAATCTCAAAATTAAAACTTTGGATGTCTCCCTTAACTTAAATGCCACTGCATCAAAATAATCGCTGCTTGCTTGCAAGTGAACATTTCCATTTTTTACTGACAGTCAAGTTTTCTGTGCAGTGGCATAACAATCATTTTGGATGTTTATCTCAGCTTCAAAAGTCAAGTGAAAGCAAAGCCTGGATCCGGAATTCTTCTCCGATATGACCGCAGCACACACACAGAAGGTGTATCCCCTTGCGCATGCGCAATATTTCGTCTGCTTCATTTTCAAACATTCACAGATCCACGGGTTTTCTGCCAAATTATCGTGTGAGCGTCAAACAGCTTTGAACTGGATGAGACGCCGAGTTACTCGGCGTCTCATCCAGTTCCAAGCTGTTCGCATATGACACTGTGGTAGGGGATAGGCAGTGCATGGGTTAAGTGTAATGATTAATGTACTTTTTGTATGATTGTATCAACATGTTGATCAATAATTTAGGACGAGAAATAGACGCCTTTATTTCCCGTCATGATTAAATAGCATATCCTTTGGAAGACTGTAGTAAAAAACGTAATTGTAGTTACCTTTGCAAACAGCTTAGAGCTTGATCAGACGCCGAGTAACTCTGCGTCTAGTCAAGCTACAAGCTGTTTGTCATTCAGATTGTACTTATTCTACCAAAGAAACCTGAATAAATTTACATTAACATGAGCAGACGACAAAAAGTGCAGACGCAAATATCGTAGACGACAATTGTCGGTCTTTCAAAGGATATTGCAGGCACTCCAATGCGATAAATCTTTCAGGCTAGGCATCTTGGAGATTGGCCGCCATTGTTGGTTGATATATCTTTGCAGTTGATTTATCGAATATCTAACTTTTGCCATATGTAGGTCTACTCAATGGCAAGACGTTCTGTCAGCGAAAAAAATCAGAATAACAAAACTGTGCATCATATGTGTTGAAATATGTATTGTATCTTAAACATTTCTTTGCTATATAAACGACGAAATATTGAGTTCTATAATCTTTTAACACGATCCAAATCCATTTTACAGAGTAAATCAATAGTGCTGCAATTAATACATGCACAATTGCTTTTAGTGACATACAAAAACTATCGGAAAGCAACATTATCATAGGAGAAGATATTAACCAATTACCTTACATGCTATTTTTAACTCATCCAATAACATATGTTCAATATGATTAAAATCTAAAAATAATGAAACTTTCAATTTATTTTGAATGGTATTGAAAACATTATACGAAATCGAGTATTTGTTCATAATGAGCAGGTGCTCCGTATCCATTTTTTTTTAAAATGGCTTCTTTAATGTGGAAAATTTCCAAATATCCTCGCCTTGCCATAAGTTGCCAATTTGTTAAAACAATAGGGTAATCACTTATTGGACGAATTCGGGCAAACCAAGCGATACACAGTTGATGTATGTTCGTTCATGCACCTGCAAGATGACGAGGCCGTCTCCAAATCCTACTGGCTATCTCACCAAATACTGACCATGTTTTGACAGTTGTGAAATCTGGATGCAACTCTTTAATTGAGTGTTTGCCACTGAAATGATTTGTGTACAAACACGAAGAACATCTGGGGCAGTTTAAGAACTTATAGTGATCGTCGCATTCTACCGTTGAAACTGTACAAGAAGACGCACTTCACTGACAATAAACAGCAATCTATGATTTACTGGACGTCAATAGACAACAATTTGATTTAACTCTTTCGGCGCCAAATTTAATATTGTCGGTTGGGACTACTTTCAGATAAAATATTATAGCTTAATTAATCACAGAGACGATTAAATATTTGTTGTATATTCCGAAACTGTTAATACAGGACGAAAATTTGTTGCAAAATAGTGAAGTCCCAGATCAGACGCCGCCTTGTAAGGCGGTGTCAGATCTGGGCTTGCACTATTTTCAATGGCGCATTTAGGCGACTGCGGCGGTGAAAGGGTTAAACAACCAGTCAAAATGAGATGTGTTATCTTTTAAGACAGGTGATCGCTTATTGCAGAATGAATGTAATGCAGAAAGCTATCAGAGAAGCTTTCTGCATTGTATCCGTTATGAATTAGGCGGCCATCTATCAATATTCGTCGCTATAAGTATTACTTGATATCCGTTAAAGACAGGTTTGACTGTATACATGTATAACCCAACTGTGACAAGGGAGCCCTAAACGAACATTCGCCTCTAGTTCTTCATGAATTGATTATAAAAAAGAAAATGCAATCTAGCACCGACTAAGCAATATTTTTGCAAATAATATGACAAAAATGATAAGTCACTGACCATTCTTGAATATTCTATGACCATAAGTGTCTAACAGTTTGGAGTCAGATCCGACGCCGAGTAACTCGGCGTCTTATCTGGCTTCATGATCTGGCTAAATTTAACAGTTGTGCCACACCAAAGTTGTTTGTCTGATATGGAAACAGATACTTATTTATCAATGCGACAAAAATAGAAAATTGACTTCTTATTATGCCATTTGGTTTGACCGGTGGCTAAGGAACAGTTGATAAGTGAGAGGGAGAGCTTATAATAAAGACAGAGAGAACGAGAGAAAGACAGAGAGTCACATGAAAATAACAAGAGAAAAAGAAAGCACGGGAGATAGAGTGATGGAGAGAGAACGCACGCGCGTGCGCGCGAGAGAGAGAGAGAGAGAGAGAGAGAGAGGGAGAGAGAGAGAGAGAGAGATTCTACCTTAGATTCCCACGTCTCTAATAGTCCCACGATGCTGAATGGTACCGATAGATCGTAAATCTGAGATAATCTGCTAACGCTAAGACATGTATATCAGCTAAATTTAACGTCATATCAGTAGAATTACCAATCGCAGTAAAGTCTTTTATAAATTGATTATCGATTATCGAACGTAAACCAATGAAGAGCGAGGACTGACGTATTGGAATATCGCGATCTATATATAGATATAGGGGAAACTGTGGGGAAAGGTTTTACGTTTCAATGCGCAAACAACCAATCAAAGGCGGGTGGCTATGCTTTATTGGGGAAGTAACACACACATGTACGATACGATCTTATAGGTGTAATGCAAAAAAAAGATACGCGAGATAGGACTTGTCATTGTTAAACAGTCTATGTATAAATAGACAATGATCAAACAATGTAGCTCGATTCTTTAATTATAACCCTTTCGATGCCAAATTAAAAACTGTCGTCCGCGACACGTTTCAGATCCACTATTTTTACGAAAAGAAAAACTATTAATATAGGAATAAATTTACACTCTCCGATACCTCTATCAAAATACCTATTGACATGGTAAAAAAATGAAGTCCCTGATCAGACGCCGCCTTGGTAAGGTGGCGGCCGATCTGGGACTGCACTATTTGCATTGGCGCATATAGGCGATTACGGCCCCGAGAGAGAAAAATGCTGATGCTCGAGATGGGACTTGTCATTGTTAAACAGTCTATATATAGACACTGATCAAACACTGAGTAACTCGATTCTTTATTTTTAAGTAGTTCTACATACTGTTATACAGTCTAGTCTCGATAGTTCGAAATTGTGGGGACTATTTTTACAAGCCCGAATCATCCGAAGTGCGAATATAT
>JAULCE010029451.1:0-13816 GCA_032359355.1 Macoma nasuta | reverse complement strand
TATAAATATTTGTTACTTGCTACTTGATTAATTAAATGCAATGTGAAAAATGCATATGCATTTTTCACATTGCATTTAATTGATTAAGTAACAAGGGGCTCTATATGGTTCTAAACCGTAGAAAATGTGAATCTGGTCTCTAGAAAAGAGTCAATAAAATCTTTAAGATTTTACCCCTATTTTTTATTTTATATTCCAACAAGGTTTCGCATGATTTTTCAAATAACAAAGTTTAAACAAAATCCATTATTTAGAGAAAAAAAATCACCCTTACTGCCGCAAACGCCTTTAAATCTAATAGTTTACCAGTGTTTCTCTGAGTTTTCTTTCATTGCGGTTAACTATGGCTTAAATGTCTAGTAGTTAGTGTAAGAGTGTTGTAGTAAAATAGATATAAACTCCCCGTTAATAGGACATAGATGTACAAATTCAAAGTCATACATTTTGATATTTTTTAATTGAATGAGATCGCCTGTTACACTTTAAAAGTATTTGCGTGGTATTGTGGAATAAAACATAATTTAAAAATCATTAATATTTCAAATCAGATAACCGATCCTTGATCTAAGCAACATCAAATACATGTACATTTGCTTGGATTGGAAAATTGAAGTCAAAATCAGTTTAGGTCATTTTGTTTTAATTTGGGCGCCGCTCGGTTTGTCCTAAATGTAGATCAGATATCTCAGTCAATGCGCGTGCAACGAATGTTTTCAAAACAATATAATTGCGTTGGTGATACATATACCTCTTGGCGACAAAAAAGAGTGGGTGTTCCCGGTTGTGTTTCACTTAGCAATCGGATTTGTTTTGTAGCTTATCATCATCAACCATATGTACATGTAGTCTGAATAGAAAATACACACTATATAATTTTAAAACATGACTGTGACGTCATCCATTGTTATATCTGTACATTATTTTTCAGGGTGTATCGATAACTGTCCATTATTTAGAAGTAACTGTCCATTATGTTAACAATGGATACTAACATAATGGACAGTCGGCACCAACATAATAGACAGTCATCAGTACACACTGCACGTGCACAACGTCGCATCGCGTAGAGATGGGTCTTTGTTAACTTTAACCCAATAACTCTACTACGAAAATTGTCGTCTGCTCAAAATATATCGTCTTCTTCAATTCTTAACCTCGCCTGATTCCACTGAATCGTGGGAGAAATGGTCGAGGGTCCAACAGCGTGGATTCGGACCAAACGCCGTTTTACTCGGTATTTAGTCTGAATCTATGGTGTTTGTAAAAACATGACTACAGTCCAAATTACTTGACGTCTAGTCCTAGTCTAAGCATTGGCAAGTCATTCGAAATAAACCCCTTCACTGCCTATCCCCGAACAATAGTGCCATATGCAAACAGCTTAGATCCGATTGAGACGCCGAGTAACTCGGCGTCTCATTCGGAACAAAGCTGTTTAACACTCGGCCGATAGTTTGCCAAAACATTGTTTTGCGTTTGGGCTACAGTGGCTTTCAATCGGTAAAGAAAATCGTTCCTGTCACTGCACAAACAGTGAGGATAATGTCCAGACGGATACGCCAAGGCCTCGAATTCACCAACAACACCTTAGACTCGAAACCCAAGACAAAACTCGAACAATTTTGTGTTGGCGCCAAGCTTCTACCATACATGTTGAAGCTGGACATCAAACGAAAAGGGTTAGATAGTATTATTGATAATCGAGTCTGACTTTGTGCTGGTGCATTCGAATCCTGAGGCAGTCTGATCAGGGTCTACATTATCATGTTTCTGTTTGATTATTGGAGTAAATTATTACATTGTTAAATTAGGTTAACATCAAATGTTAACCCCTTCGCTGCCGAAAGCAATTTTGCGCATGCGCAATATTTCATCTGCTTCATTTGTAAGCTTCACAAATATACTTGATTTTGGGCAAAAATTATGGCCGAGTGTCAAAATGCTTGGATCCAGATGAGACGACAAGTTACTCGGTGTCTCATCCGGATCTACGATGTTAACATATGACAGTTTGGTTCGGGGAAGTCAATGAAGGGGTTTATCGTGTCATTGCAAAAAAGTGAAATCCGATATCAGACGCCGCCTTAGTTCCGGCGTCTGATCTGGAACTTTATTTTTCTGTAAAAGAAAATAGTCAAAGTATCAGAGTTATGGAAAAGCGAAAGTTAACTAATTTATATACTGTTATTTATTTCGTTGTAATATTTAATCCAAAACCAGTTACAACCGACGAGTTGAAAATTGGCGGCGAAAAGGTTTACCCTTCGCCTGCTGTTCGCGACTAAGGTGATTATTCAAACAGCTTACTCGGCGTCTGATCTGGTTCTAAGCTGTTTGACACTCAGACAATAGGTTCACAAAATTTTATGAAAAACGGACGATATTTAAAAACAAAGCAGACGACATTTTTAGCAGACGACAATTTTCGAAGAAGGCTAAGGGTTAAGCACTTATGTCTCATTAAGTTTCCTTAAATATCAATTTTAAGAGCAAACACCTGAGCAAAGTGCGTTTCAATATCTATTGATTGTTGCATATCCTTTGACAGACCGACAATTGTCGTCTGCGATATTTTTGTCCGCTATTTTTGTTGTCTGCTCATATTTATATTTATTTATTTAACTTTCTTTGGTAGAATAGATAAAATCTGAGTGTCAAACAGCCCGGAGCTTGATCAGACACAGAGTTACCCGGGGGTTCCTACAATAACGGTTTTTCCGTTACAGTCTTCCATATGATAAAGCCCTCTAGTCAGCTGCGAAATTTGTCGTCTGTTCTTTCTCTCTAGTCTACTTGTATACAGGTACCTATTTGCTTCAAATTTGGTGAAATATTGGCCAGAGTATAAACAAACTGGGTCCGGGTCAGATGCCGAGTTTAATATATGTCTGATCTGGATCCAATCAGCGTGCGAAAATAACCACATGCGTTCAAGGGTAAAGAGATATAATGGTTAATTAAAACCCATATGTTTAGTTTTTAAAAGAGAAAATAATACTTATAAGGATCATGATCAAACTGTACTAAAAGTTATACTTTTACTTTAAACATATTTTATTGCCATATACATGTAAATATACATACATATGTGCAAATGGATTGGGCCACAAGTGCTCGCCACATTAGATCCGACCCTTCCCTTAGCAGTGAAATTGACATGGTTAACAATAGCAAATGAATACTTATTACAAAAGTAAAATAATAGATACAATTTACGTCGAAAAACTATGAATATGGAATCTGTATCCATCCTAACAAGATGTCGATAGTTTGTTATTTGTGCTTGTTTGCTTGCTTGCTCCCGCTGACTGCTTAAAAGTGACTATGTACACAAAGATTAATTAAATCTTTTACATTGTTTTATAAAGAGTTGGACTGCTAAGAATATAATTTCATTACTTTCCATTGATAGATTTTCGTTCCCACAGAGTAAAACGTTTAGATTTAGCGGGTGAAATTTCCTTGTAGAATGAAACATTTGAATTCGTTGAGCAGTGAACAAACTACATTCAAAGAAAAAATGATTTGCATTTTCTAATTCTGCTTCACAAAAGCATGAAGGAGAGTCTCTTAAATGATTAAGGAACAGGTCATTATTCAAATTACTACACTGATTTCTTATCCTTGCATGCATGACTGACAGATATCGTGATCCACAGTCATAATATTTTGGAACTAATTGCTTTGGATAGAATGTTGCTATAATATTTTTAAAATAATTTAATGATGTAGAATTTTGAATATCTGATGGAAGATCATTCCACAACTGTATAGCAGATGGAATGAATGAGTTAGAGAATACAGAAGTCCTTTGAGGAAGTTGTGAGATATTGTTGGAGTTAAGTAAGTTATACTGACTTATGTTGCCAACGCATTCTGGTAATAAGTTAGTTAGGTAGTCGGGGACTTGATTGTGGTTCATTTTATAAATTAATGTTAATTTTTGCATATTTCGCCTATCAGCTAATGAAACCCATCCTATCTCTTTAAATAATATGTCTATAGAAACAGATCGAGTAAGGCCGGTGACAATTCTTGCAGCTTCAAATTGAATTCATTCTAATTTGTCTTTTTCATAATTAGTGCAACCGTCCCAAACAACAGAAGCATATTCTAAAAGTGGTCTTAAGTAAGATACATTACATACACTTGATTAAGAGTTTTTTTTAGACAATTTGAATATCAATAATCTCATTGTGCCTAAAAGTTTTGACCCAGATGATGTAATATTTGCAATATGTTCATGCCATTTCCCCTCTGAACTCAAAGTTAGTCCAAGGCCCGGCTTTCACTAAGCATCTCGAGTCGAGTTCTTGCTCAAACTCAAAATTTCAACATTGGATTTCTCATTTAATTTTATTGCTACTGCACGAAACTTTTGTGTGCCTGTGAAACATTCCACAGGCAAACAAAATTATAGTGCAGTGGCAAAAAAATTGAGGTCAATATTTGAGATTTAAATTTTGAGTTTGAGCACGATCTCGACTCGAGTCGCTTTGTGAAAGCCAAGCAAGGTGTTTATGATGTTCTTCATACTGCAGGTGGTTACCATCGAAGTATAGTTGAGGAAGCTGATTCTGGTTACACAATGAAAATAAAAACAACCTCTGTATTGTTTGGATTAAAGTCAACCAGCCACTTATCTGCCCATGTTTTAATACAATCAAGATCTGCGTTTAAAATGAGTTCCATGTCATTAACATCGGATGATGTCACTGAGAAGGAGCTGTCATCTGCGAAAAGACGTGTAATACTTTATTTATTTAGGTTATCAACAATGTCATTTATATAAACTAAGAACAATAAGGGGCCAAGTACAGAGCCTTGTGGAACACCAGCAATGATAGATTTGATATCAGAAGAAGAAGAACCAACACATACTTTTTGAATTCGATTCTCCAAATAACTTTTTATCCAACTAAGTAATCTCCCATGAACTCCATTTTGTCTTAATTTGAATAGCAGTCCTTTGTGCCAAACTCTGGCAAACGCTTTTGAAATGTCAGCAAAAACCATACATGTATTTTTCTTTCTTATCAAAGCCTTCACATATTGAATGATACAAGTCAATTAATTGGTTGACTGTTGAGTGACCGGGTAAAAATCCTGATTGGTGGTGATAAATAAGTTGATTCGAATACAGGTGATTGTAAATATACTTATGAATAATTCTTTCAAATACTTTACCTTCACAACTTAATAGAGAAATAGGTCTATAATTGGAAGGGGTGTGTGGAGAACCTTTCTTAAACAATGGCATAACTTGAACTAGTTTCCATAATTCTGGAAAAGAACCTTCGTTGAGTGATATATTGAAAGTAATGCAAAGTGGAATTGCAACACTTGATGAATTTTCCTTTAACATCTTATGACTAATTTCATCCAAACCAGATGCTTTATTTATATTGAGATTTTTTAAAATATCAGTTATTTCCTCAGAAGTTATTTTGATATGGTCTATGATAGATTCAGTTCGTAATGTAAAATCCGGTAAGTGAACTCCCGAGTCATTCAAACCGTCAGCTTTTTCTTTATCAGTGACAGAATAGATAGTTTCCCCATCAGAGAGTGTAGTTTGTAGTAGAGGAATTGTTTAAGATTTTTTGTTTGATTTAACAAAATGACTTACAGGTTTCCAATACTGACACTGATTGCCTATTCTAGTCTCTAGTACTGTGCTTTCAATGTTGTTAGGAAACTTTTCTTTTGCGTGCTTTTTTAAATCATTGACAAAACTTCGAAGTTTTTTTTGTACAGTTTTCAGTTATTTATTGTTTCAGTCCTTAGTGCTTTTTTGTCGGTCACTCTGTCTAGAAGACTGTCGTATTTGCGAGTCGTACCAGGATTTATCATTTGGTCGTATAGTAACTTCTTTACACATAAAACATGATTTAGCTAGTTGAATGAATTCGTCAGTGAAAACTTTGCAAGCATGATCCAGAGAGTTATAATTAAGGCAATCCCAGTTAAATTCTTTAATTAATTTATTAAACTTATCGAAGTCCGCATGTTTATAATTCCACACCTGACGTTTGTATACTTTTTTTTGCTTTGATTACTTTTAATAAAAACATATGTTCCATGGTGGTCAGATATGAAGTCGGGAGTATCAATAGTATCAGAATCCGAGTAATGTATTTGGTCAGAAATTAATATTGGATCTATAAGAGTAGAGGTTTGTGAAGTAACCCTGGTTGGTTTTAGAATAATATTTCTTAAAGTGTTGGTAAACATTATGTTTTTTTAAATTGTGGCTATTAGGGTTTAGCTGATCTTCATTTTTATCGCCTACAATTACATTTTTTATGTTTCGAGTGCCTTTTCAATTCTTATATTCATCCTATTCCAAAATTCAATGCTATTTCTTGGAGGACGATATACCGTACATATCAATATAATTTCACTTTTGTCTTTAAATTCTATCCATATTGATTCAGGTAAAATCGTTTCAAGTTCTCCCTTTCTTGAGGATATTATACTGTCAGAGTAACATAAACTAAAAGACCCTCCGAATGTGCTGAAACATCTTTACGGTACATGGAAAAAATGTTTTCAACAGTAAGTGATTCCGACAGAACGTTATCTGTAACATGAGTTTCTGTGAAACATAGTATATCATAGTCCAATAGTTGTCAACAATAGAATCTATTTTATTTCTGATACTTCGGATATTTAGATGAAATATAGATATACATCTGGGACCAACACTAGACTCGTATGGACCAGCGTTGACTTCAACATCTCCAGACATAACAACTTATAGAAGCATTGTTGTAGAAAATTCTAGATTTAAGAATGTATGAGCCGAAACTTTAAAACACGTTCTCAATAGTTTCCCAGTACACACAATAAGGTTTATGAGGACTGAAAAAATAGCATATGTTAAATGCAGTATAGTGCTGCAACGGTTAGCGGAAATATATAACCGGTTAATCATTTCTATTAATCACGATTAACCGATTAATCTGAGTGATATTTTGTCCACTTCAACAAGCATGTAAGACATCAATAAGCGACACAAGATCTGATCTAATATTTGATTAGTCCTACCACTTCCGGGTACCTGCGAGTAATTATCTATGTTATGGATAGACCACGACTTTCTGTGTATATTAGATATATACCCGAGCGTTAGCGAGGGTATGTATCTAATATACACGTGTACGAGCGGTCTATCCGTCTTATACCAAGCGGCCCGAGGCGACCCGATTTACCGAGCATGGTATAAAATATTATGCATGGTATCAATAATATATACTCGTATACTAAAAATATACAGGCCAAATACTGCGCTTTCATTGGTGGAGACGAAGGATGCATGGTATAATTAAATTTAAAACATGTTCTGTTGTTGCCCTATAAGATATCGCAATAATACAACACTGTATGTCGTAATGGTTCTGCATGTACCGTTAAGTATGCATTAGCGGAACAGTATACAATGGTTTTAGTCACCGAGATATCTATTAGATCTACCAGCCAGAGTGATCCTCGTTATAAATCAGGGACGCTTATCCGTCTGAAATTGTCGTCTACTCATTTTCGTGTCTGCTTTATTTTCATAAGTCCTCTTTTTAACGGGACAAGTGGTGGAAAATGTACACTGAGAGGATGTTCTAACTAGACTTTTTTCAAATTTGAATTGTTCAAATATTACTTAATATATCGACTTAAAATTTTGCACCTGATCATGATACTAAAGTGGCAATATAAAAATGATAAAATCATCCACCGTGACGATGGTGCGCATTTGCACGTGCGCACAGGTATGATTGCATTTCTTTGCATGAAGTTTTTAAGATGGTCTAAGAAAATCTATATTCGCGGTCATTCAGGAGTTCTATTGCGAAAGTCGAATATTAAATACATCTTATATTCATAAACATTATTATGCCGCGCCTAAATAATGAAATAAGCGCGGAAGCATTTTGCATGTTCCGAATCTAATGTGGCAAGCACTTGTTGCCCAACCTGTTTGCACATATGTATGTCGATGTATATTTACATATGTATGGCAATAAAATATGTTTAAAGCATATTCCTAGCAGTCTGCTCCCGCGGACATGTATGTGTTGTATATAGATATTTATAATTGTACTTCAGTTATACCATGTTTTTAAATCTTTTATATCCAATAACTTATTAAAATAATTTGAATGAATAAGGCAACGGGATACATTATTTATATCCTTTACCCCCGATTTCGAAATGTACCTGCACTGGCCGAGAATGTGCGTGTAATGCATCGTATGCTCATATAGGTGCCGACCAATTAGCCAAACAGGCTGATCAAAAATTAAATAATGTCCATCAGAATATGGTGTAAAATGTGCCGCCAGGCAGACTTGGTCACACTCAATATCAATTATTGACGTATCCAATATTTGATTGACTTTGCATAGTGTTAGAATATTTCATTTTAATATCATGGTCGCCATTTTGCCAATTTTAATTTTTGATAGTTGGGCCATTTATTTGCATGTTTCATATTTTAAGAAATATAAATGGCTTGAAATTTCATAGAAATATGAAGAAATAAATTGACTTATATATATTCAAAGTTTCAACGAATTCAATGCATACATGGCGGTAAAATAACGGATAAACTAAAGATCTAGTTAGAACATTCTCTCAGTGTAGTGTCAAACAGTTTAAATCAATATCAGAGGACATTATGTCTGGTCAATACATAAATGATAGATGTTTGTCTCTCAACGCTTTGCAGCTTATATTTTCCGCGATTACTTTATACCACAGCAGTGACATATCAATATTGACGAACGTATTTTTCGAAGTCTATAAAAAACACAGTTAAGCTTTTCAGAATTTTGTAAAAGCGTAAATGTTTAAACATAAAAATTGTAATTGACTGCCCTTTTGATTTCAGATACAATGCTGCAGTTTGTGTTTATATTTTGCCAATAACATTTGTAAAGAAATTCTACAGTTCTATATCTAAGGGTCATTCTGATTTCCATTTTTATGGATAAGAACAATGAGACCTTCGCCCAAGGCTTTTGGTCTGATATACCCGTAGGAGATAATCCGTTTATTTAAGTCTACACGAGGGACAGGCAAAAGTTACGCTTTGGATCATTTTAACTAAATAAAAGAAATCAATAAATAAACTTTGACTTTTCCGGAACCCAAAGATTCGGACTAATTTGTTGCAAAACAGTACAGTCCTTAATCATACGCCGCTTTCTAAGGTTGTGTCTGATCTGGGATTATACTATTTGCAATGGTGATTTGAGTCGCCTATGGTGGTAAAATGGTTACATCGAACAATAATACACATATTTTAAGACGTATTAATTAAAGGTACATATAATAGTTAATTTTTCTACTCATTATATCAATATTGTGTAATTGTTTGTAAAATACATGCAAAACGACATAATGAAGAAACGCTTAATATTGCAACTTTCGAAATATGTTTTGTCTATTTATAAGATATATATATAATCATCTAAAAACAAAATATCTATTTTTCCAACCCTACGATCAAGACAGGTTTTGACAGTGCTAGCGCATTTGAAATTAATCGCAATTAAAGATGTGAATGATAAAATGCTTGGCTACAAATAACCAAATGGCGGACAAGTTACAGAATAGCTATGAATGAACAGATAATACTATCAATTTCAAAATATTGGGACGAAAATTTTCTTTTCAGTTTAGGGCGAAAGGTCTTGAAGTATATGATTGACGTTGAAGTGTCTAAAAAAGGTGGGTTGAAATGTATTGGGTTCGAGGCGTACTATTTGTATGAAATTATCCCTCCCAAACAACTACGAAACATTTCCCCAAATTAAATACCTATGCTTGAAGTTCAGAATCTACGTACGATTAAAGCATTAATCTGATCTAAAGCCAATGCTGCAGTTTTGACATTTTCCCCAAAACCAGAATATCTTAATGTTAAAATAAGAAAACAATAGCAGATCATGAACTGTCAATAACATCATCGGCCAAAATATTCGTATTTTGGCCGAAACTTTTACAAAGAGATACAATTCTACACAAAATATTTTGACCAAACCTAATACAAATAATTATTACATATACATCTCTAGTTATATCATATTTCTGATTAAGAGTGTCCAGAACTTCTATATTGCCATATAAAGGATGGATACAATCGACATTTTTTTCAGCTAAAAAAAGAAAAAGCAGAATGTTTCCTCACGAATTTTCTTTACACAGAAAATTTTTTGATATAAATTAGTAAAGGTACTTTGTTTAAATGTGGAGTTTAGCTTTGTTTTCTGCCGAAATACTAATGTGTTTGCCGATGATGAAAATAATCATGTCATTGATAGATAAAAGGATAAAAATAAGATCCATGAACTGTCGCTTTTTTGTTTTAGTCCATCCTGTTATTGTATATACATGTTATAACAAAAGTATAAAGATATTCCACTATATGTGATTGTTTCAGGATTCGACTTTAACCCACCTCGAAATCTACATGAACATTCCTTTTTCAGGAGAACATCGCCAACAGTAAATCGCGGTACTTCGTCCTCTGTGTATGTTTTGTTGCTATAACAATCGTGCTAGTCCTGCTAGCTATTGAGAGACAGTACAACATTACTGGAGTTGGCCGATTACGAAATACCGAAAAAGAAAAGTTTAAATACAGCACTGGAGACACAAATAAACCTAGTGGTGAAATAGCTTCAGAGTTGATAGCAAAACAGAACAGTACACAAACTAACGAGAAAACGCCCGAAACTACCGGCAAAAGTTTCACTATTGGTTTGTATCGTTTTTACCATGGCTTACTTCACACACAAGCGCGCCAAGTTAATATGACTGCCTGCTTGTACAAGCAGTGCAACGTAAAATTCATTGAACAATCCGGAAATGGTCCGTATGACGTAGATGCTCTTCTTTTCCAAGGAAGCTCTATACCGCATAAACTTCCGGTACACCGAAAGGTTGACCAAGTGTTCGTCTTTGTCAATATAGAGAGTCCCCAGCACATAAGTGCGCCGAAGTTGAAGAACTCCGTGTTTCGAAACTACTTTAACTGGACAATGACGTATAGACTTGATTCTGACATTCCCTACCCTTATGGTATGGTCGTGCCGTCCAGTTTTACGTCCGAACAGCGTCGGATTCATTTAATAGGAGGTTACAGTGAAAACGACATATTGACGAGCTACATGAATAAAGTGTATGACAGTCCTACTGGTATTGTTGGGAAGGATTACGAATATGTGTTTAACAGAAAAACAAAACACGCGGCTTGGTTGGTAAGCCACTGTAAAACAGCGAGTAAGCGAGAAAGTTATGTTCAGGCAATGCAAGCAGAGATGCGTGTAGACGTGTATGGCAAATGTTCCAGTCGCTCATGCGACAAAACAGATCAAAAATGCGAGCCGTCAATTGAGCGAGATTACATGTTCTACATTGCATTTGAAAATTCTCTGTGTCGGGATTACATCACTGAGAAGGTATACAGATGGTTTGAGAAGGACATTTTGGTGATCGTTCGAGGAGCAAGGAACTACCCGGTACATCTGCCAAGAGGCACGTATATAGACGCCGAGGACTTTAACTCAGCTGTAAGTCTTGGTCGCTATCTAGTGCAACTGGCGGAGAACAAGACCGACTACATCCGAATGTTGAAGCGAAAGGACAGTTACAGCATGGTGTCGCATAGAGAGATTGTTCAAATGACTTATTGTAACTTGTGTCAAAGAATACATACATTGGACAAGTACAGGAACAAAATTATTGGCTTCCATGAATGGTGGACAAATGGCATATGCAAAGGTCCTTAGCTTGGACACCTTTCTATCGTGAATGGTAAACTTAAGTTCCAAAACTGAATGTGTTGGGTACTCGTATTTTATTTCACGCGTTCTCTGATTATATTGAAATGTCAATAAGACATTATGACGGTGTCAACGGTACAGAGAAAATTTGTCACTTAACGTGTGTCACGGCGAGACGATTGCTTGATGTGTGCTTTAAACCAGCAATCAAGATGGATAACCTGTTAGTTTTCTTTTCTATGAAGTAGATTATCGATCTTTAATTATTGACATGTAATTCGAAAAACACTTATTAAATCACTCTCTTTCGATATTTTTATTGTTCATTTATATCATTCTGATAACTAAATGGATATAATGAAAATACTTACAATATAAATCAGTTAAATCTTTATTGATATTGGTAATACAATCACTAGATAGCATGCAAAGTTAATGTAGATGCATTTAAGGTAGAATGGGCCTTTACAATTACTTTCGAATTTCGCAGTGCTGTTTTGCATGAGACAACTTTAAGCCATTTTTGATTTGAAAATGTTCATAACAGTTCGATATCTCTATAAATCTTGAATGCGTGGGGCGTCAAGCATGACCTCTGACGTCACGTTTCCCCACAGCATCTTAAAACGAACAAATAATGTTAATGGCATATATTAGCTATACTTCTTTTCATACATGCTGGGTGTTTATTCTATCGCAATGTGACTTTAGAAAGCTACAAAATAATATGAATTGTGTCGTTCTACGGTCGACGTCAACACCGCAGCGGTTAAAAAAGATGACGTTGCAACCGACAAATTGACGTCGAGTTTCATACGAATTGTCGGCCTTACATTTGACTCATGAAAAACCCTTACTGTAAATATTTGTTGGAATTTCATATTTTGTATAGCAACTTTTTATCTGTCAAACGGTTATACTGCCATAGGGGTCACCGGCTGTTTTGTTGCACAGTATTAAAATCGTTACCCCCACTCTAAGACACACACAAGTTCGCCGACGCTCTATTTATGAAATATTATATTTTTCTTGCTACACGTAGAAAAATTGTCGTAAGTACATATTGCTTAGTGGTGAATAAGCTCTCCTATGTTATGGAAAAAATGTCAGATACCCAACGGCATAGGCTGCCTGCACTGTTACAAAGCGAAATCGTCGAGCTTTGATTTTGATTCTCTACTTTATAGTACTACATTTAACTATACGTAACACCGACACTAAATCTGAGGTAAGCACGGTGATCTATGATTCGCATTCAAATCCTGCTAAATTCGCACTAAAAAGATTTACACACTAAATGTTTTATCTTCTTATTAAGAAAAAACAACCCCTACCCCCAAGCCGTCAATTTAAAGACGTTGTTTAACTTTGATCATTACACGTACGCAAATCATAGTGTACTCTGCCAAATCTTAGAACACACTCGTTATGTTACGTACAACGAACGGACACTTGCCCAGGACTACAACTATGTGCCAGAAAGACGGATTGTGAATGCTTTTTTTCGGTGAAAAACATGACACAGGGTGAGGTAACTGCAAGGCTCTGATGACTTTCAAAAACATTATAGCGGAACATATTAGAGGGCTGTGTTCACTTATGCTAAAATAATAAAGTCAAGTAGCAGTTATCCTTAATACCAATGCGATATTTAGAATGAGTGCTATTACAGAATATCCTTATTGTTCGATCAATTCGAGTTACTCGGCGCCTGGTCCGTTTCTTTACCCATCTTATATATTTCAAGATTATTTTCATCTTTGCCTGGGGACGTATCGATAAGAATGAAAACGAAACGTTTTGATATGAAATCCGTACTATTTTATATAAAAATAATAGAAATAAAAAAAATCGCGATCAGAAATACCGAGTTACTCGGAATCTGAATAGGATATACTCCTGTCTTCACCCTAGATTTATGTATGTTTTTGTCCATGTGTGTCTTCTTTATGAAGCGTGTGTTTGGACTCGTGTGTACGTGTGTGTGGATGTGTGTATGCGTGTGTGACTGTGCTGATTGGGTGGCTGTT
>JAULCE010029340.1:3307-13818 GCA_032359355.1 Macoma nasuta | reverse complement strand
CTTGTTAATAGTATTTCGCATGTCTGGTAGTTCAGGGTGGTATGTCAGGACAAAATGTACTCGGTCCTTGTTGGTTTGTTTCTCCTTGTATTGAAGGAGGTCACAGTGTTCATGTTGTCGTGCTCTCTGGATCGATTTCGTGGCGACGGCCTAGTTATATCCTCTATCTACCAACTGCCTCGACAGTTCTGTCGCCATATAGCCAAAGGCTGGCGTCTATGTGCTTATTCCCCTCATTCTGAAAACTAGCCTGTAGGGGATATTTTGGCAGTGTTTGGGATGACAGCTGGTAAGCAGAAGGTATAGGTGTTTGTCCGTCGGTTTGGTTTACCGATCGGCAATCAATTTGCTGTTCTCAATGCCGGAGACCGTGTCGAAGAACACGTGTTTGTCATTGGAGACCTCTAACTTGATGGCCACATGCGGGGTTTCAAGGAGACGGAAGAAAGAAGTTGACTTTCAAGGCGCCCCATAAAGATGTTGGCATATGAGGGGTCATTTTGGTTCCCATCGCCGTGCCCGGATTTGAAGGTAGTGATTGCCACTGAATTCGACATTGTTGGACTTTAAGATGAGCGTGAGTAGCTTTACCAGCCACTATGTATGTGTTTCGTTTACTACCCGTTGTTCACACACTTCCCTGCAAGCCTCAATACCATTGGCATGTTTGTATACAAAGAGGTCACATCCATTGATACTAGATGGGTTCCTTCGGGATGTCCTTAGATTCTATTTTCTGTTGGTAGTTGGTTGTATCTTGAACATACGAGGGTTAATCAACCACGTGAGGTCCGAGATGAAAATCCCAAAAGTCCGATATTCGTTCTGTTAGGTGGCCATTTGCTGAGAAAATAGGTCGACCGGGGTCTCATGGTTTGTGAATAAAAACTATATGGATTTGGATTCTGTACGACTAGATAGTCGTAATTTTTATCCGATGTTTGACTTGCTTGGAATATTTTCTTGAGAAGAGTGCATACTTTATCTTGGAATTCAGAGGTTGGATCATAATCTAGTTTTCGGTAAATTTTATCATCATTTAACTGGCGTTTTGCCTCTGATATGTAGTGATCCTTGCCTATGACAACAACTGCTGAACCCTTGTCTGCAGGTTTGATTATGATGTCATCACGCTGTTTGAGTGCTCGAATGGCTTGATTTTCGCTTTTTGTGAGATTTTCTTTTGCTCTCTGTGATGGTCGATATCTGATTCTACATTGGATATAAGTCTGTTCGTCTATAAGGCTGAGAATAGGACACGTGTGAGGTTAGGCGCCCAAATACCGGTTTAAACCCCCAGTGGCAATTCTGTTGCTGACTGTTCAAAGGCAGTACTCCAATTTTCACCCTTACTATATGTCTGTTATATGTGCATTTGTGTGTCGTCCTTGTTTGGGTTTGTAATTGTATGGGAAAGTATATGTAAAAACACATTTTGATCTACATTATATTTGTTTAATGGCAGATAAGCTTTAATTTTCTTCTTGATTTTACCTACGTTTGAACAACTCTTCTTTGCAAAATTTAGAGCCAGTGTGATTTTGGTGTCGGTGTGGTAATTAATATATTGCATTATTAATTAGTAAATCAATAGTTTTTTTTATTTCCAGTCATAAAACTTAAATTATATCTGTAATTTTCCTTATTTCCACCTCAATTTGAACGGGTATGATTGTAATGTCGGTGTGGAAGTAACATTTTGCTAGTTTCGCGACTTGTACATTACATTCTTAAGATTATTAAGCGCTCATGTATGAGCGCTAAGATTGTTTAGCGATCATGTATGTGCTTCCCACAGGTAACGACTCTTCTTCACCGATATTTTAACAAGTTGGATTTGGGGTTAATGTGGTATTTGAAATATTGCTTTATTAACTCAGGTATAAACTTCATTTTTATCTATTTTTCCTGTCTTCCAATGTTTGATCTAGTATGATTGTAATATCGGTAGCATTTTGCTGTTTATGCGACTTGTACATATCTTCTTACGGCTTTTTAGCGTAATCATTTATATGAGCCAGTGGTATTTGATCTACTACACCAATATCTTTTATATATTTAGGCATAAACTTCATTTTTATATATAAATTTCCCCGGATATTTGAACTAATATGATTGTAATATCGGTGTGGAAGTAGCATTTTGCTGTTTTAGCGACTTGTACATTACATTCTTAAGACTATTAAGCGTAGTCATTTATGTTCTCCCACGGGGTAAGTTAGCTTTTAGAGTGGATCTTGTAAGGTGTATTTGACGTACCTTGCATGATCTATTTTCTACTTTCCTTCACGTGTAATTACCTTCCGTTGCAAAAGAAAGGAATCATTTTGCAGCGACAAATTTCCAACAAAAAATATGTAATATTATAAGTGGTATCGCACTTTTTTTTCTGAAAATGCTGTAAAAAGGCTAATTAGACTCCAAATTAAAACTATAACGTCTAGCTAGCTCTCTCTTTATTTCTTATGTTCTGATAAACATTCGGTCAACGTTTATGCCTGTTGGTAAATAAGCAGACGACGACATTTTCTTAATCGGTAAATCTGCTCAAATGGTGACTTGAAAAATCACCGCAGGGCTATTTTTTCACAAATGGCTCAAAATGCCGATAACAGCTACAATTGTCTAGTGCAAAATAGTGAATTTGTCCTGACGAAAAAGCGCGGTTGTAAAATTATTCAGCCATACATGAGAAGTAAAGGGAAACAGCACGTGGATTTATCTACACCCCCGCACTTTCGTCTTTGTCTTATCAGAAATGCATGAGAGTTACATACCTCGGCGATACATAAGATTTGGAAGGTCATACAAGTTATATTTAACATTTTTTCTAACTCCAAACCTTAATGGTTAGGTTTAGGTTTTATGCCAATAGCCTGTCTCTGTGTTTCTCCTACTTGTCTGGGCTGTGTCTGTATGTATGTATGCCTGTGTGAATGTGTTGAAAGAGAACTCGTTTCAGTGCTTTTCGGGTGGCTGTTAGTTTTGTATGTGGTTGGTCCTGCAATACCTTCAATACCCTCATAGCCTGTAGGCCACCTAAGGTATCGAAAAAAGTGGATTTTTGCTAAAAACATGATAGCGAACCACTGTATTGAATTATTACGCCAATGCTAGTTGAACGTTTTGAGAACAAGGGATAACGTCAGATTTCAAAACAGGGTCGACAACCCAGTCATGAAGGTATATTTTGTCAAGGGAAATGATCATTTGAAAGCTTGCTTTATCAAGTGTGTCAAAACATATTTTTCAAGAGACTGGTATACACCTTCATACAATTACCCAAAATTAATCGTTGGCGACTTAAAGATTACATCAAGCAGTTTCTGTAATGATGTGGTGGAGTATGACATTACAAGACCGAAAGCTTGACGTTAGGATGGTGTACATTGAAATAACATGTCTACGGCTCTTATCCCTTTGACCATCAATAAATTGCACCGTTCATTCTGAGGAAAATAGAAAAAAGATAATGCAAGCTATGTCAAATACACTTTACAAGATCCACATCTCAAAGCTAACTTACCCTATGGGAAGCACATTAATGATAAAACTAGAAAGTAAGGTCTTGCAGGACACACCACATACACGTTCTATTTGGGTGTTACGTACTAGGAAACACACCCGTGACCCGTTAAGTGTCAAAAATCTACAGACTAACATCTGATTGATTGAGCATATATTTATCTAAAGACAACCTCACTATAACGTCTACGGTTGAGTGAATTCGACTTTAACTGTTAATATATTTGCTTTGAATAAAATGTTGTGTAAGGTTTGTGTCCAATTTTACTAAGATATTAATGACAAGGTTAGCTATGAAAATCAAACTGTTAATATTTTCCAGGTGATGAATCCATGGATGGAAGGATTACACGTAACTGCTCTTTAGATGGAATTTGGAGGCCACCTGTATATTCCTGCCGTCGACAAGAATTTGCAGAAGCTGCTCAGGAAGTACGCACACACAATACATTCAATATTTTAAATTAAAGATGGTGTCCCTTTGGATAAACACTAAGGTCTCTCAACCAAATTAACGTGTGCGAATTGTTTCTAAAATCCAAGCTTACATGCTTCCTATTAGATACCACGTGTCGAATCCGCATTACTATATCGAAGAATTAAAGCTCTCGGTTTTTATGTACTATATGTAGACTTACGAAAGTGTTGTGTTGATTCCCCAACACTCCAATACATTGTTGTTTTCATGTCTCTTACTTGTGGACCATTGAGTAGAAAGTGGGGTTCCCCTAATTACTCGATTATTTCACTTTATTTGCTCTACAAATATTGAGGTACCGTTTAACTTCCTGGTACAAACACAATCAATTAAGTGGACACTCTAATTATATTGTCAATCACACATACGACGACACAACACGAAGATATAAATTTTTTTTTTAAAAATAGGACTATTATTCATATTATGTAGATGTCAGACTCGGACTAACACTGTGTGATAATAGAATTCTAAAACAAAAGAGTAAGCAGAAGATATACTGGTTAAATGACTAGGATTGCAATATGCCTGCTTATATTTGTTTTCTCCAGATTGAATCTATTGTTGAAAATCCAACAGAAGCTGGTGTTGAAAACGCATTATCTAAACTATCAAACCTGACAAAAGTGGATGATAATGACAAGAAGGGTATGTTTGAGGGTGAAATACAGGAAGTGGCGTCATTTTTGGACGCGATTGCCAACGCCAGCAAAGCAGTTTATGTTACAGTAGAACAGTCAAAGGTATAAGCTTAAATTAAATCAAATTAAACCTAATTTATTTATTCGACAATCCATTTTTAAATTGATCGGTTGAATCGGGATTGGAGAGGCATATTTTTTAATTATATACAAAGTACCCCTGATTTAGCAACGAGAAAACATTAGCAAGTGTTTTAAGTAACTGTCAACAATTTTAGGCACTCATTAACTTGATCTTGAACCTTTGACAACGGGGATGTAGCTCACGCTCAAATTTAAAATAGCATATTTCGAATATTATTTAATTGCTACTGCACTTAAATGACAGCCAGTGAAAAGGATCTTTAAACTCGCAGTCTCAATTTTGATTTAGTCAACATGCAACAAATTGTTATAGCCGAGCTTAAGGTTGAAGACTTACCCTTTTCGCCGCAGATAAATGACACCCCTGTAGCAGATGACTAATGGAAATGTTGTGGTAAATGGAGCATTTCCAACATTCTTTTATTAATTTTTATTTAAATCTTCAATGTGAATGAATTTTAGGAAACATATTTAAAACTGGGTGAAACAACTTTTTATTTTCAGGATACACCATACAGTGTGCATAACATTGTAATATACTTTAGAGCTCGGGTATTCATGTTTGCTTCATTTGACTTTAAGAATAATACCATTCACCATTTGCCTATATACTCAACCTCCTTTTATTTATAAACATTTCAAAGCTGTTTCTAAACATACTAGATAAGAGAGTTTATACCAGAAAACGTTCTAATCATCTAGACATAAATTTTCATTCGCAATTTGGATATACCAAGTTGAGTAAAGACAGCCGTGCTACAGTATATATGATATACTAACAGTAACTCTTAGCATAGGTAAATGGACTTATTTAAGAATAGAAGAGTAGCGTCCCTTACTCTCTAACATTAGCAGTATATGTAACCTCCCTTTCATTAAAAATGAATCAGCCCAAATCTGTGAATGTAATTTGTGAATGGAATACCAGTCTTTGATATCACACGCGTGCAGAGTCCACAGTAAGGCACATGTTATCAGTTTCTGTTTAAACTTAATAAGTACACCTCCCTAAACAAAAATATAAACACGAAGGAAACAAGAATAATTCCCAATCATCATCACTTGAGTATTCATATTACAGTTCTGTTTTGATAGCAGTGTTGTTTTGAGTCCAAGAGTGTATAATACAAATATATGAAACCAATGAAGGTCATTTTTCCACATTGTCTCTGCCGAAACTGAGTTCTTGTGTCCAGGCTCTGAAAAGTGTTGTCTTTGTAAAATCATAAGCACAGACATAACAAACAAACATACTTACAATGTATACAGAGTCAAATTATATATAGCTCATAGATCAAGCCTTTTAGATGCAATGACATGTCTTCCTGATCGAGTAACATACTGAGAATTGTAAGTTTTGAAATATGATGCTTTTAATCATCATCAGCAATTGCTGTTGGCTGCTGCTGCTTCAAATAGTTGCTTTTTGGGTAGAGGTTCTCGGCTTTAACTGATCATTTGCTTTGGTTTATACTGGTATCGGGTAAACTATGAATATCTGAACTTGTTCGAACACTGTCCTCTCTTTGAAATAGAGTTGAACTTGTTTCAATAGTTGGAAATGGGTTTTCCTTTGATTTGAGTAGATGGTGACAATTTCTACGATACGAACCATAATCTTCAGGCTCAACTATGTATTGTCTGTCATTAACTCGTTTTTGCACAACTGCAGGTTTGGTTTCCATATTGTTCCTTGTTGAATTCTTACACATGTGCCTTGGGACAAATGTTTGAGTCTTTCGGCTGACTTATCGTAATGGGCTTTTGATCTTTTCAAGTGACCAGATGTTAAAGGAAGTATTGTTCTTAGCTCTCTACTCATCAGCAATTGAGCTGGTGACTTGCCACAGGGAAGTGGAGATAATCCTTTATTCTAAAATTGAAATGTGGGGCTATGTAACCGATTGTTTTTCTTTTGTGAACATTTTCTTCGCAGTTTGGATACAACGTTCAGCTACACCATTTCCTTATGAATGCAGTGGAGATGATGTGATATGCTTAAAATCCCATGGTTTTGCCAATGTTTCAAATTCTTGACTGCTAAACTGAGGACCATTGTCACTTATGACCTTGGAGGAAATTCCATGTGTCGCAAAGAAACCCTCTAGTTTGTGAATAACCATTAATGTTCTAGTACTTGTCAGTCTTCCACCTTCAAAATATCTGCTATACAAATCTACAGCATTGTCGTAGTTTGTGTCATTCGAATGAAATAGGTACAGTTTCTCTTGGTCTACTTGGTACGTCGCTAGAAACCATTGTCTCTTTGACGTTTGAATGGCTGTTTTCTAGACATATTGTGCACTTTAGCGCTTTGTTTTTATGTCAGTTGTCATGTCAGGCCAAAACATAATGTCGCGCACACGTTGAAAGACATTGTCAAAACCTAGGTGTGATTCGTGCAGTTTGTCAAGCATTGCAGATATACACTGTCAAGGTATCATGACTTTTGTACCTTTCATCAATATACCGTCAATTTCAGTAAATTCTTCTCTGTAATTCCAAAATTTAAACAAGCACTTGGGACAGTCAGATCTCATTTCAGTCCATCCATCTAAAATTATTTGCTTCAGACCATGCATTTCTGAATCAGATTCAGTTGCATTCCTAATGAGTTCCATCTTTTGATCACCGATTTGCAAGTTGGACATGACTGAATGAACATGAATATCCATACCCTCACACAGTTCCGGGTAAGTGTCGGGCCAGAATTTCCGACTAAGTGTATCTACCAAAGGTATCGATTTACCTGACACATGTATGATTTCTATGTCATCATTTTGCAATTGCAATAGCATTCTTTACAATCTGGGTGGGGCTGAAATAATATTTTTTCTTGTGATTGCTATCAAAGGCTTGTGATCAGATTGGACCAAAACATGTCGACCATAAACCATTTGATGAAACTTTTTACAGGCATATAACTCAGCATAGAGCTCTTTTGTTATATGTGCATAGTTCTTTTCTGATTCAGTATGTGATTTGACGCAAAACTCACTGGTTTGTTTTATCTTGTAGCAGAACACAACATAAACCGTTTTGGCTAGCATCTACTTGTAGGACAATATCCTTGTTAGGATCAAAGTAAACAAGTATTTGACCTGGTTGTTGCGTAATGATCTGCTTAATTTTCTGTAGAGCGTTTTCATGCTCTGCATCCCAGACAAATTCACTACCTTTCTTTTAGTAAGTAGTTTTCTTAAGAGATTTGTAAGCTCTGCAATATTTGGTGCAAATCGCTGCAGATATGTTAGCATGACTAAAACTGTATCAAGCTCGGCTTTAGATGTAGGAGATGGCATTTTGTCAATGGCTCTGACTTTAGAAGGATCAATTTTTAAACCTTTGTCAGTCAGTAAGAGTCCAAATAATGGATTCTTCTTTTGTCCAATTTCAGTTTTGTCAGCATTCAATTGTATGCCTTTTTCTCGACAATGTTTCGGCAAGTTGTCCAGATTTTTGTCATGTTCAGAACTATTCTTTCACAACACCACAATGTAATCAACAATGAACTGGACCCCTGTCAAACCTTCTAATAAGCATTCGTCCATCTTTAAAAGATCTTTACTGCAGTTTATTCCAAATAGAAGACGGAGAAACCTGAATCTTCCAAAAGGACTGTAAAAGTTGCCATGTATGAAGATGTTTTAGTTAACTTGATTGACCAATAGTTACTTCTGGTGTCCATTTTAGAGAAACCCGTTGCACTAGCTAAGTCAGGCAGTATGTCGTCTAATGACTGAGGGGTAGTGTGGTCTCGTGACAGATTCGTTAATGTCTTTTGGGTCTAGGCAAATTTTAAGTTTTCTATTGCCTTTCTCTACAATAACCATACTGTTGACCCAGTCAGTCGGATCTGTGACTTTTGTAATGACATTTTCAGTCAACATTCTGTCAATTCTGTTTTCATAATCTCTCTTATTGAGAATGAAACACGTTGCGGTGGATGCACTACTGGAGAAGTGCCTGGTCTAAGACGAATTTCACGTTTCCCCGGTAATTCAGTGCCAGTGAATACATCATCATACTTTGTGATGATTTCTTGCTTTGTTTATGAAGTTTCAGGTTGAACGGACAACACAAGTTTAATCATGTTTAAAGCAAGACCGATAATGGGACCTGAAGCAGTATCTACAATGCAGAAGTCAGTTTGCAATTTTCTACCATTGTATACACATGCAAGATTGATCAGACCTTTGACTTCGAGTTCTGAGCCATCATAGGCTGTTAGAGATTTCTTGGTATCCACCACTGGACTCTTCACTCCTAGAAATTTGTACAATGACTTGGGTATGATATTGATCTGAGCTCCTGAATCAATTTTGAAATTTAAGGCAGTATTGTTTGGCCCAAAAACAACAGTAGCAAATGCTTGCGATTTACTTGTATCTAATTGAATTCCATCAACAAAGAATCAACGCTCAGAATCAAAATCTGAGTTTGAATCATATTGATCAGGAATGAATTCATTTACCTCATGAACTTTCTTTTTTGTGTCTCTGTCTTTAGATCTGCACACAACAGCAAAATGAGTTTCTTTTACAATATTCTCACTTCTTTCCAAAAGCTGGACACTGTTCTTTTCTGTCATGATTATTTCCACATTGTTTGCACTATTGACACTTGTATGATCGTTTCGGTTTAGTTCCTGATTGATGCCCGAATGGAATGTCTGTTCTTTCATGCTTCTTACGGCATCAACATTTGATTGTCCATCCATCGCTTTAGCTTGCGTCATGGCAATATCCATACAATTGGTCAATGTCAGGTCTGTACTCTCATTGATGAGCTTTTCTCGGATTTTTGAGGATCGTGCGCCAAATGCAATGTGATTCCTGACCATCACACCTTAAATTTCCTCTGAATAGTCACAGTCATTCAAAAGCAACTTAAGGTCTGTGGCAAATTGCTCGAAATATTCACCATCAGTCTGTATTCTTGATTTGAAGACATAGCGGGAGTAGATGACGTTTGACTTCTGTTTGCAAAATTCCGCAAATTTGTCGAAGTAAGTTTTCGTTTTCTTCTTTTCGTCATCAGATAATTTCCAAGTTGAAAATATCCGACGTCCCTTTTCACCTGCACAGAGCATTAGGTAGTTGTACTGGACACGTTCGTCTTTTCCATGTAAAGGTCCGGCAACCATAAACTTTGCATGAGTTTTAAATGACTTGAACGCTGTTGGGAGAGGAGGGTCCTTTGCATCCCAGTTCATGCGTTGCGTATGTCCTTGTGAAGTGTGATCACTATTAAAATCCATTTCATTAAGATGGTTATAGTGAATTGCCTTTAATGTATATATTGTCTTTCACTGAAGTTCACAGTTCTGGCACCATGTTATAATGAAATTGCTATATACCGTTAGGTTCCACGTATGTATAAAGGATTCTCAGTCTTTGGTATGCATTGGGAAAAACATAATTATGACGATTTTGTGCTTGTAATGGGCCGATAACCTGAACCCAAAATTGTTTTTCGTTTGCATCATGTATTTTGGGACAACATATAGTGCTGCTTAATATCCGACGCCGACCTCATTAATCCCCGTACTATTTTTTTGCTATAAGTTGAATATGCCGAGAATGATTGGTGATTTAAATCTAGTAAAAGTTTGATCTGTCTATATTGTCGTTGTGATCAGGCGTTTTTCAGTACTACAAGTAACCTTCTTGACAGAAAGAACGAAAAAACATGGAATTCAATCGCAAAGAATTCTGAAAGAG
>JAULCE010029229.1:0-13819 GCA_032359355.1 Macoma nasuta | reverse complement strand
GGGACACACTAGGATACATGTACTTTAAAACGACATAATATTTCCAGAAATGATCGATTCGCAACTGTGGTGATACCCTCCACCAGTTTATATCCTGTTACAAGTCAGAGTTACTCGACGTCTGATCTGTATCCAAGCTTTCGGACTCTCAGGTACTCACAAGCGTAGATTTGTTTTAATGTATTCGTTATACCTAGTTAAAGGAATGTGGCACCCTGTGGTTCTTATCATTGTAAACTCAACCCCAGTGCCATATCATCCTTAATATTCAACCCTTTGATTATTGGAATGACATGCCTATCAATTCCTGGCATTTGATTGGTCAAAATGCAATGTACTGTCTACTCTAAGATAATGCTGACTGTGAAATACCCAGGAGTGTTAATTCCACTGACAAGGCGCACAGCATGGATTCAGTTTTGAGGGGGTCAAATTTATAGTATCGCTTCTTTATTCTCCTTGAACCACGGATTCCGGCTTTTCAAAATACGCAAAAAGAAGGAACCGGGACACAGGATTCAATTAGATTATATAGGCGACAAAGAAAGTCGCAATAACGTCAATATTATTTGAAATTTTCTTCGAAAATCAACGTTAATATAATATTTATGACATTGTGAATTGGTTTCGGTAAAAATGTTTTTGAAAAAAAAACCAGAAAAAGGTGTACTTTGTAACGACATGATATTTCCAGAAATTATCGATCAAAGTCTTCGAATAGTCTTGCTTCAAAACTTAAAATAAGTGTACAGATTGTATTTCAAACAATTACCGAACAACCAACAGAACAATTGGAAATCCTTTTCCGTCTCGACTCTGTCAAAAGTATCTTAATATAGAAGACCCCTTTTTAAGCAGACAATGCCCACAACATAATTATTCCGATAATTTCATCAATATGCCGAATGTCGAATTTTGAAAGTACATTAATAAGTCTTAAGCGATCTTAACCTTAATTAGAATTTAACAAATTGAAGCTTAAACTCCAATTCGTTCTAGCTCAAAATAGAGATACTTGACGTCTGATCTGGATACAAAATGTCTGTATCTCTGGCAATCATCGCACCCATTATAAGAAAGTCTAAAGACGTTCACTAACAAAGTAGCTGACATTTTGAGCAGACGACATTTAGCGGATTAAGGGTTAAGACCGAACTAATCACAGCCTTTCTATTATCTAATTTAAAACAATATGTTTTGTTCAACAATACACTTTTCAAACAAACAATCCATGACTTGGTCAGCTCGACCTTAGCATGGCATGTCAATCAGTTTGGGACCTTCTGAGATAATGTCTTTCATTATTTAGTTTAAAATGAGTTTCTTATATATAATTGGACTCTTTCAATCTATATTCTACTGAAACAAGAAATCACACACTTCAAAATGTATTCGTGCTTAAGTACTAGTTCTAATTGAATCCCGGATAAACATACCGATTGTGGTTCTTTTTCTATACATGCATACATATCAACCATACATGGAGTAATTGTAATCGTGTAATCGTAATCGATTTCAATCAATTTAATCGAATGCATTCGGTTACTTTTAGGAATTCGATTACATGTAGTCGTAATCGTAATACATTGCATGTGAAAAATGTTTTAATCATCGATTACTTTTCCATTAAATTTCGATTACATTTGGAATAAGTACTTTATTCCTCCTGTCGTGAATCTCTTTCTTAATGAATATTTATATTGAGTCTCCACCTTCTTAGAAATAGTTACAACTATTTAGTATATATATCATGTAGACAAAACAGTGTAGATATAGGCCCACTTGATAAAATAGTATATCAATGTTTGCAAGAGATGTAACTATATTTTATATGTGAAGCATAGAGTATTTTCAAACAAGATGTTCACTTTTGAAGCAGACAACATTGTTTGGTTTAAGTGTATGGGATAAATACAAACCATCATATCAGTGCAAAACTCAGTAAGTGCAATTATAGAATGCAGAAGATAGTGTGTTCTTACACTAATGTAACAATATACTGTATAGGTGAGAAAGCTATAACAATACAATGATCACTTGTCAATTGTAACATAATTAGTCTCATACAACCAAACACCTATTATGGTAGCATCAACACCTTATTGCATAACGTGTACCATACCTATCGTGAATCAGCACACTGTATTCTGAATTGTGTAGGCTTGCATGTCCTTTTAAAAGCAGGCTTATGAAATATGGCTTCTTAATACTTTGACATACCTCCTGAAACCAGTGGACAACTTAAGGCATCATGCAAATTGCGTGGAAAAATTATCTAAATCTACTAAAAACACATAAAATATGTCAACTCACTTAATTGTTAATTTAATTCAGTATTATTTTGTGTTCATAATGACCCTTACCCAGCTACATAGTGTGTCGTCTGATTTACCTAAACATTGGTGAAAGTTTGAACTATTGTCTGATTGTAAAACGTCTTAGATCATGATCAGAAGCTAATTTTCTCAACGACTTATCTGAAACCAAAATTATAATGTTTATATAAAAAAGGGCAGTGTGAACCCTGATCAGATCAGTTTTCTAGTACACATGAAACCACAACTCTGTTTCCAAACAAATGAGATTATTTCCTACCAGGATTCCAGATAAGAGAGGTAAACTATGGTAAATACCCTTAGTATTCCCTCAACAGCACATAAGCAAAGGCTAGAGACCCTAGTGAGATTACTGTTTAATGAGCAGTTTGGGGTCTACAATTAAGCATACAGGTCTGTTCAATTAATTCCTTTATGGCAACTTCATTTTGTTTTATTCAACATTTAACATTGTGCATCTTATCAATATCTGAGACTCAACAATGTAGCTTTGTACTGTTTGAATATGGACGAATCAAATGTATTACAGAGAAAACCCAGAGATACATATTAAGGCATCTAAACTACTTCTTTCCAAACTGTGTGAACTAATTATGCTAGTAGTTATAAGTGAAACATTCAGTAAACAATTCAGTGCATATTGTATTTTTACTTCAGTGCTGAACATTATATAAATTGTTAATTATAAATTGTGACTCAGTGTAAATCTTTCTTTTTATATGAATGTAATCGAATGTAATCGAAATGTAATCACGATTATATTTTAGAAAGTAATCGTAATGTAATGGATTACATTCTTAAAATAAGGGAAATGTAATCGTAATCGTAATCCCAAAAATGTAATCGTAATCGTAATGTAATGGATTACATTTGAAAGTAATCGACCTCATGTCTGCTGAGAACCCTGTGATGTTGGTCTGCAATCATGTCTCATACAGCCTATTTTTAATGTAGCAAAGATATACAGAACATGTAGTAGTTTAACTCTTGAAGAGCTTGGATATCAGCATATAAGCACATACGAAGCATTATGTTTTATTTCTGTATCGGTATTCATCATTCACGACAAAACATCATGCATCTAAAATACCGTTATTCATGATCACCAACTATGTTAAGTTGCGCAGTATGTTTACCTTTAGAATTCCTGACATCGCCACCGCCGTCATCAGCATTTGCAAAACATCAGTTTACATACATATGCAATATTGTCAAGACTTTTGCCCTCTCGGGCAAACTTCATGATGGAATGCGCCGCCTTGGAAGTTACATCTATATTTTATATAAAACCACCTTTCTAAATTCTGCTTGATACTCTATCAAAAGGTTGGTCAAATTCTTAAAGTAGTAGAAGTTTTAACCAATGAAACTTATAAGAGACTGAGAGAACGATAATTTCAGTAGCAAATAACGGGTTCATTCATTAAAAATTGCTAGACACATTTGGCAGTATCTCTTTTAAAATCATAATCATATCATATCGATATATATGCCGAAACGTTTATCTTGCAGAAAGTTGGAGAGATGGCTAGAAAAAAGCATTTATCTTGTTTCATATTATAATTTAACGAGAAACTTCATATGCAAAACGACACATCACATTGTCTTGGTAGCTATCCAGTTTTAATGGCGATGAAATGCAATTTCGTAAACGGTACAACAGAACTTTGCTAGATTCTCATTTAACAGAGTAGATAAACATGCAATGTTAATTGTTCTGGCGATGAATAGTTTAATATGTCTCAATATATCTAATCTAAGTCACCCTTTTGCACGTTGATGAGATTTTTCTAAATTTAAATTGCATGAGCTGCTCATTTGAAAATTGCTTTCCCGAGATTAAATGCTACTAACGTCCATAGCATGTGTATTTGTTTGTCAGAAACATTACCGCACTCTCAATAACATCTGATTTGAACACTGTTTATAGAGGACTCCTCTGGAATTATTCTTCTGATATTTCAAACATGATGGTTAAGCTTGATTGATTGTCATGATGCAAACTTGTTTTTATAAATTATAAACGTACAGGTGTGATAGAGCGCTGAGGCATGGCTGCTCTATAAAAAAGTTTGGCGTAAACTTTAATCTATTGGTTGCAACTAGTTTATGATCGAACCATTTGATGAACTTTAGTTTTCTGAAGTCTCTATAAATAAGGCTTGATTTCAGTGCAAATGTAACGGGTTCCGAGCGGTCTTAATGCTTTAAAATTGTATATGGCAACGTGACAGTGCCGATGAAAAGCTGTTTAGAGTAGGATGAGACAATGTCTAAAGCTATATGATATTTAGGACCCAATGGTTTGATGAAACTAGTTAAGAAACTTGAGATGGTGCCAAATGGTTGATGCCACTACCTTAAATATACGTCGGAGGACAAGCAAATATTGCCCTGAACTAATGCTGGGAAATGATTACGGTTCGACCCTTATGATTCAACTTAACAAGAACAGTAACTACTAACTTTGATCATCTGGCAACTGATCGCAAGGAAATGTCATGTCACACTATCTCTGTGCTCCACTATATTCATCTACTCAGAGTGTGACCTTGTTAAATGGGAGTAAAAACCATGCTTGTTGTCGCAAGTTTTATCGCACACATTACATTTGAACGGGTTGTCATAAGAGTGTCATCTACTCTGGTGAGCATCCTCAAAGATGATTCTACAGTAACTGCAACTCTACCTTTTCTGCTCAAGCACTACTTACACGGCTTTATAAACTTGCACATTATTCTCAACTGATTTTCTCTGCTTGACGATTTCAGACTCTTGTACCCCAGATCCACATTGTACAGGGAAAGCAGGCTTTTTTCTTGGTGCTGGTACTGGCCGTGGCACTGTGGCTTCCTGGAGGTATCACTCAGCATTTCTCTGGTTCCTTCACCATAATATCCTCACACGCCCAGCATCAAAAGAAACTAATGATTCCTGTTTTCGGCCAGCTGTCACGCTCTTTCTAAATCGATGTTTCCTGCAGCTGACATCCCTGTTTAGGATGTTTTATTGTCATATGCTTCCTCAAGTAGACATTCTTCTTGAATGCAGTATTACACAGTGTACACGTCAACCTCTTATCTATACATTGTTTAAGACGTTCCCCATAGTTTGTCCTCGTGCCAATTTTATCTGTGTTTATAGGGAATTCTGCAGACTTTGTAGGTATTATCTGCATACCAGGATTCCCATTTCCTTACTGGATTGTACTGTGGTAATTATATAACTGCATGTGCTATGACGCAAATGTTCAGGAATATTGACTTCCTGTGTCATGGTCTTTTCATAACTTTGTTATATGACAAGTTTCTCTGACAACGTTACTCTGAACCAACCCATTTTACCAATCATGTTTAACTTAATGATCATTGATTTGTTGGTCACGTCAATCTTACAGTCATAAGCTTTCATCAGGTCAAGACCTAAAATGGCATCAAGATCAACATTTGCGACAACCACATATGTTATGGTCTGTAATCCATACATCTCGAGAATCACGGTAGCTTTGCCATCGATGTCGATTGCTTTGCATGTTGCAGTCTGAAGTTTTGCATGATAAGGCTGAGGTGCAAGATTCTTTAATAATGACCCATACCCTGGTAGAGACTAAGGTAGTGGTAGCACCTGTGTCAATGGGGAGTTCTGTAAGATTTCCATTTACCTTTGAGTCGGCATACAAGCCAGACCCAGAAGATGCTACGAAGTTTTGTCTTTTGGTTTGCGCTTACTGTCTTTTGGTTGGATTTGGGAAAATTGGGCTTGATATGGTCTTCGGAGCCACAATTGAAACACGTCAGTTCTGTTTGATAAAAATTATTAAGTGACAAAATATTTAAAGATGGAGTAGCTCCTTCTTGGGCCAGTAAGGGGCCCATTTGCAGATGCAAGCCATGTGGCTCAGTATCTCCAAAGGGCTCCATACTGATTCAAGAAAAAGGTAGCATGGGTTCTCCCCAAAACAGTTATTCCATTTTATTCCATGTCAAAATTTTCATAAATCAGGTTGATCCTTTTTAAGCCTATAACACCTGAGGTAGATGAATGGAATAGATTCTTGTTTTTATTTTGTCAACACTATACGTAAATCGATTGGTTCGTTCTTGAGCTGATAGCAACAGATATCTGCGGTAGATGCAAGCCGTTTGGTTAAGTGTCTGCCAATGGTATTTTTATTGGTTCAAGATGAGGGTTTAATTTGTTTCTCTTATTATTACACTACCCTATTCTCGGTCTCTCTTTTTCGATTTCGGGAGAGGTAGAGGAACAATGGGTTTAGTAACCAGTTTAAGCTAGATGTTAATGTTAGACACGTACTTTATTATAAGTATCCAAAAGGTGTTTCATCAATATTGTTGTATTATTTCTACAAATGTTGTTGTTGTTTTTTTTGTAAATTAGAGCTACATACAGTTTAATAACAAATTGATAATGCAATCTGTGCAGATACAGAATACAGTGATTCCTTCGTTTCCTATGATCTTGATAAGGACAACTTGCAAACTGCTACAGTATATTAAGAAAAATCTAAGATATATTAAAATTGTCTTATTATGCACATTTTTTTACAATCCAATAATATGGTTAAATAATGTGTATTGCTACACTTGTGTATATGGGTCGGAGGCCTAAAATACGAAATAAAAGTTGAATGACACAATGGCGATTTTGCCTGTTTGTATGCCTGATGCGTGGTCTATGATCAAAACGTCTGTTAGACTATCCTAGGGTATTTTTTTCAAATCTAGACTTATTCTCATGACTAGATTGTCATGACTAGTGTGTTTTGGTGACTAAGCGTCAAACGCCTTCGACAAGTATGGCATATTTTTCTGTAGACTCTTTCAAAGTATCACTCTGGTCATTTGTATCCGTAGCAGAGTGCATATAACCCTGTGCGTCAAGTTTCTTCCCCCAGCTCTGTTATATGCCTCGAATTTAACGTCATATCTGACTGCATAATTTAAGTTTGATGGTATTGCTTGCTTGATGGGAAGCCGAATCTCAGAACTGATTAATGCATCAACAAATTGCTATTTCGGCAACGTGTCACGAACATCTGTAGGAGCCGTATGATACGCTAAATTAGTCAGTTTCCTAATATATTGGCCGTACTCTGACAGGGTCTCTGATGCCTTCTGTTGGAGTTCTCTGGGCTGAACACGATACAATTCTGTCTGATATGTGGGCGCAAACTTTTCCTCAAGAGCTTGTACCAACTCCCCATAATAAGTCGATGCACCAGAGCTTAGATTTCCATATCGACGGCTTGGTGCAAAACTATCTTTCAATAGTGTTGCACCAAGCCTTCGATATACTTCTTGTGCGTGTCCTCTCCGGGAAACGGCTAGGTAAATACCATTCTCTTTCTCAGACAATCTGTTTAAGGCAGCACACACTTCAAAGTGCACCTTATTTTCTCGCCAGCTTCCAGAACCATCGATTGGGGCTATATGACCTATTTAGTGTCGCAGTGCCGTTAAACACAACTCACTCCAAAACCATCAAAAGCAGCTGGTTTAATCTTTCCCCGTCAGCTGTACTGACTAACAGCATTGCCTGGTCTCTTCAGACTTCAGACTTTTGGATTGAAGCTATAGGGCTTGTAGTTCGACTTTTCGGTTTTGTCAAAAAACGATACGGGTGAGAACCAGATCTATCTTGTGACGTTTTGTCTGCTATTGGACTACACGAATGTGGCATAGTTGAGGCATTGGCCTGTGCATCAGTTTGCTTGGGTCTCTATATGAGGCATCATGATCAACTCTACTATCAGATTGCCGTGTCTTCAAGACAGATCTGGGACACTTTTTACCATTGTCTTTGTGCCCAAATACTGCATTTCATCTTAAAGCCTCTGCATTTCCAGATCATGCAACTGCCTCTCAAGCATCGTGAATTCCATCCCAAGATTGGTCTTATTCAGCAAACTATCTAACTTCTCATGCATACTTCTCATTCTACGCTCAAACTCACGCATTTCATTCATACTTATTATTTGGTAAGTTATAGTAAAAGGCAAGTTCAAATTATCCCACCGCTCCAACCAATTTGTGTAACGTGTACCGAGTGGTCTTAATGATTAAAAATTGTATATGGCAACGTGACAGTGCCGATGAAAAGCTGTTTAGAGTAGGATAAGACAATGTCTAAAGCTTTATGATTTACTACAAGCGATCCTTCATGGTATATAAAGCACTCGAATTTTTCTATACGGGGACAAACGGAATAGTAGAGGGAGCAAATATGGGTCCCATTCCATCTTTTTATATCGTACGGTGTCCGTACGCATGCCAATGCTCTGAGTGACATCCTATGATATATGCAAGTGTCCGGCCGATGCCCGTCTTAAACTCGGTCGAAAACTGTTCACATCGTCCGACCGGGAGTGGGATTAATAAGGATTTGTCACGTTTTTCATTATTGCCAAGACATTGGTGAAACTCTCCCGACCATATTTTATACAGACGCCGGTAATTTCAATTAATGAGAGACAAAACCGTTTGTCATGGTATTGCCCTGAACAAACAAGGTTTCAAATAGGTTTATATTACCCGAAGTCTCTTCTAAATAGGTTAACTAGGCTATTCAAATTTGTGTTTGATAATCAACCCACTCACTCGGTCTGCCATTTTCTCGGTCGCCTCCCCCTTGTTGAGCGTTTCCTGATCGTGCAAGTGTTGAATAAATTATCGCCCTCGCCATTCGCGTTAATTTTTTACGTCGATGCCTCGGCCTTTTCCCCGATTAATATAAATTTTGAGTTTAATCTTACAACTGTTGTACGAGCTACCAAGAACCGGAAACCAGAAACCGGAAACGGTATCAACAAATAGACTGTGTATGTGTAAACCGGAAACGGTATCACCATATAGACTGTGTATGTGTAAATAAATCCAACACCACATTTTGATAAATTAATATATCCAAAGCAATAGCACTTACTGAAACAATCGTTATGGCACCACATAATGATTTTGATTCACTATTCTGAAGTACATAGTAGAGCCAATGGATGTTTCAAGAGTTTCCTCCAGATCAGACGCCACGTATATATCGTGGGATTTGACCAGGGTTTGGCCAGGGACTATATTTTTGCACCCCTATAAGGCCTGTTTTCGCAGAAAGTGTCATGTATTAAAATGAAGATTTTACTTACGCTGCGAACAAATCCTTTATGTAGAAAAATCCACAATGTTTCAATTTACCAGGCATCTCCATAGCTCAGAATACCACAATATGCACAATCACTGTTACAGTAGAGAAACTCCGGGTCATCGCGGTAGACGGTAATGTCGTGCGGCCGGTGATAAATTATCCCTTTAATCTCATCTTAAACACTATTGATGACGTAATAGATTAGAAGATAAATAAGTATTTTATTATTTTAATTATCATTTATGATTATAATGAAAGTAGTACTTGCCTAATATTATTAACAATACTTGTTCAGATAATCACATATTAATATATATCCAAATTATAATAAATATCATAGTAATAATAATAATAGTAATATTAATAAAATTGATATCATAAGAAAAATAAAAAATAATATCCTTATAAGTATTACCCTTTATTGAAAATGGATATTTTCAGTTTATAAACTCTTTTATTAATCAACAATAAAAATCTCAACTCTTTAAGATTTGAATATGAATAACCTTCATTTAATTATAATAAAAGTAGTACACTCCTAATATTATTAACAATACTTGTTAAAATAATCATATATTATATATCCAAATTATAATAAATATCATAGTAATAATAATAATAATAGCTATATTAATAAAATTAATATCATAAGAAAAATAAAAAATTATATCCTTATTAGTATTGTTATCATAACCTTTATTAAAAATGGATATTTTCAGTTTATAAACTCTTTTATTAATCAACAATAAAAATCCCAACTTATTAAGATTTGAATATGAATAACCTTCGTTTTATTTAAATCCAATGAAAGTCCACAATGCAACTTGTATAGTTAATATAACTTCGAAACTTTAGTTTAGTAATTCGATCTCCAACTATTTATTATAAACTGCTCAAGTTCGTAAACTTGTGATTTATTTTAACATTGCGCAATCCTTGTCTGTTTTTGTACTGAATAACGGCGGCTCCGTTCCACAATTAAACAATTTAACTTATAGACGAATTCACAATTTCAACTTTGAAAAGTTGAAATAGTTTAGAAATTTATAATTGATATTCCCCGAAGGCTGTACGTTGCATTTACAAAGAAATGTCATGCTTTTGTCAACTTTACATAAGTTTACTATAAGTTGGTGTTTCATGTTTTGAAAAGGCATTCAAAGATTTGGGTTGGTTTGGTTTTGTTGTTTACGTCCGTTTCTGCCAACTTTGGGCTTCAAAGGCTTTATAGCATGTAATTATTGTAAGCACAAAGTCTATATAATGGCTATTGATAAATGTTCGTACTATTAGTGTTCCTTCTGTGAGCAAACTCAGACCATACATTACAAAATTTGAAGTGTATACTTTGTAAAGTTTGTATAGGTGCCTGCTGAAATAGTTGTCTGCTCATTTTTTAATCTTTTAAATTTCGTTTCACATTTTATGACGTAACGAGCGGATGGTCCATTTCCTACAGTAATACCATTACAGTCCAATAATGGCATATTTCTATAGCATATCTTTTTAAAAAAATCATCACTTTATTTCCTTGTGGATAGGTCTATAAATTGTTTCTGGAGTAAAGGGTTATCAATAAAGATTTTTTTTTATTGCGCGGGAAGCGCGTCAATAATTCTGCGCTAAGTTTGCACTGGTAGCTCAAAAATGTAATAAATGTCTTCGTTTATAGTACGACAATTATTTAAATTGAAACCAAAGCTCGCATCGAAGCGACTGTATGGTTTTTGAACCGAGTAAAAGCGACAAGAAACACACATTACATTTTGTTTCATAAAATCTTGTCAATTTGAGATTTTAATATTGATATTTTGGTTGAAACAAAGTTCAAAGAGGTATTTGATCAGTACATTTTGCTTTATAAGCTCATAGTTGTGATACACGTGCTCATTGACGGTACGGAGACTTATCAAAGTGAAACCGGAACCGGGACCAAATCTGAACCGAATAAACTATACAAATCGGATCAAAGCGATCAAAAAGCTACATTGCATCTAATGCATTGGTTTTGTAACATACATTCTGATTGGTCAACCGGTCAGAATTTGCGGCATTCAAATACACGATATACTATCTCAGTTAAAAATAACGTCAAATAACGTCATAAATTGGCGTTACCGAGCTTCGAATGGGACATTAAATTTCACCTTTGTCAGTAATAAATGTGTTGACATTAGAATTGGGATAACCGCGCCGTATTTGATAATTTGCAGACGTATATCGGTGGTTTATATGTCACAAATAGCCGTTAACGCGTCG
Source organism: Macoma nasuta (assembly GCA_032359355.1). Taxonomy (NCBI): domain Eukaryota; kingdom Metazoa; phylum Mollusca; class Bivalvia; order Cardiida; family Tellinidae; genus Macoma; species Macoma nasuta. The sequence goes on along the minus strand of JAULCE010029229.1, from coordinate 2,069 downwards.
CATGTAAAACTAAAGCTTTATAAACCATGTGACGCGTTTTTAAACCGTATCATGCGATTTATAAAGAGCCTCGTTTAGTTTCTGATTCGACTCGTACCAATATTTAAACACAACAGACCCGGAAATGGATCAGAGCGAGACCGGTTAACCCTTTTCTCCGTAGATGCGCCTTTTAATGCATCTCTAGCAATTGACCTTTGAAAACGTTGTAGAAATGGAGCCTTTGCTCATAATGGGCAAATGCTCCATTTCTCACAATAGTTTCAAATAAATTCAAATTTGGCATTTTTATCCATTCATTTGTGTCTTGTTATTAGTTACTTTTATTGATGATAAGTCTTAACGGCACATGGAGTAAATGTTTAGCCGTCAAATCAATAAGTGTCAGTCATGTACACTGATAAATGAATTCATTCATCTACAGAAGCAATCGTTTGCTATCTTCTGGTTCTACAAAAAGTAGTGATCCTGACCTAACATTGGTCTTTGTTTTCATTATTGGCAGTTGCCATTAGACTAGCTTCCCGAGACCGACTCATATACAAGTGATGGTGGGAAACGTTATCCCTACCAAACTAACGCGTTAGTCATAGAGCATGTAGATGCAAATAGTGGGCAGTAGAGCCAGTCGCCGGGAAGCACGGCGTCTAACCCGGCTTCAAAATGTTTGACACTCATAGTATAAAATTCGGCAAAAAAGACACGAAAAGTCTCGTTTTACTGTAAAACTTGCATATCGATTAAAGTACGTACGTTGGATTTGAAACTGGAAGGAATGCCATTTTCATAACTTTAAATTATTTAACATTTCTAAGGGGCAAATAAACATCAGCACTCCTATATAGATGTTTACAAACTGTCGGTGTGTTTACAAACTATCTGTAGAATCTATTCATATTGGACCTCAGTTGTTCTGCTGCTACTGGATGAGTTGTTATCAGTTCACTTCAAGCTGAATAAGCTGTTTGAAACTAGAATAATACTGTCATGAAATCGTTTCAGAATGAGTATAGATCTATAAACTTTGGGCTCACATTTATTTTCTAAACTTTTTAGTTGAGTCATGGAGCATATGTAAACTTCCGGTTTAGGAAATTACTGTGGCACAGAGGTGACATGTGCAATAAAAAAAGAACTCGCGAAAACGAAATGGACGACATCCGGAGTTAAAACTGTAAATACGACATAATCAGCCAATCAAATTCAAACGAACCTTTTGTTATACATACATTTGCTTTGACCCTTATTGTGCCGCCAGAAATTGTCATCTGGTAGTATCGTCTGCTTCAATATTCAACGTCGTCCAGTTCGCTTCCAACTTGAAAGAAATGTTGGCCGATTATCAAATAGCTTGAATCCTGATCAGACACCGAGTTACTCGGCGTCTGATCCCGTGCCAAACTGTTTGCATAATTATTCTACATTATAATGGTCGCGGTAAGCACGAAAAGGATTAAACTCTCACGAGATATAAGATAAGGACCACGGGACTTTCGTTTTACATACTGTTGTTTTAACCTTAACTCCGTTTACTCCATATATACTGTTTCTACTCATTTGCAAACAGCGTATACCCATATCACGCCGCTCCTTCAGAGGCTGCCTGGTCAGGGTATATCCTGTTGGCAAATATGCAATATCCTACAAATGATTCGTGTTAATTGGTTAGAACAATTACATATCATTATACAGATATATTTAATTATATCCTTTGAAAGACCGGCAATCGTCGTCTGCGATATCTTTGTCCGCACTTTTTGTCGTCTGTTCATGGGACGTTGCTACATGTATAAGGATTAGCATTTACCAGTATCCTACTAATAGGTTTGGGGCTTTGGAGCTGGAACGTTGGTACATGTATAAGGATTAGCATTAACCAGTATCCTACTAATAGGTTTGGGGCTTTGGAGCTGGGACGTTGCTACATGTATAAGGATTAGCATTAACCAGTATCCTACTAATAGGTTTGGGGCTTTGGAGCTGGGACGTTGCTACATGTATAAGGATTAGCATTAACCAGTATCCTACTAATAGGTTTGGGGCTTTGGAGCTGGGACGTTGCTACATGT
>JAULCE010029118.1:0-13820 GCA_032359355.1 Macoma nasuta | reverse complement strand
ACACAACGCTCTTCTGGCGCTGAAACAGCGACCACGGACGATTATCAACGTTTCCTCAAACGCTGACCAGAACGCTATGGTGTGAAGGGGCCTTAAAATGGCGGAAACAATAGATTTCTTCTTGCTAAACAACAACGACCCTTGTTTTGAAGAATGGTTGCAGATGATGTGGACCAGACGTTGTCACAGCTGTTGGCAATTAATACACAACAATTAGTTGGTATGTAATGCATTCGATGTCTTCTATGGTTTAATGTCCTAGATTTTCTGGTATACACATGAAATTCCGTCCGTTATGTGGATCACCAAAACATTGTAAAACAAGCAAAGTATGTCTAATTCAATTGTTAAACATCGTCCGATTGTTTTCAAATTTACTGAACTTTTTGGCTGAATGTCAAATAGCTTGGATCCAGATCAGACGCCAAGTAACTTGGCGTCTGGTCTGGACCCAATCTGTTTGAATTATCCTTGTAGCCGCGAACAACAGGCAAAGGGTTGAGTTCGTATGATATCCTTTGATTTGGAATGGTCCACTTCAGCAAACGTGTAGTGATTTCACGGCATGATTTGCCGCCTTCCAGACAGTGGGCGGGGCTTGCCATCGGCGCTCGCCATGTCTGTTGACCTAGTTATAATAACCAAACTTATTGAGTCAGAGATGATCTTATATGAAACTTATTCGAGCAAAAATTTGAAAATCTACGGACGATGATTGGCTTAGAAACTAAGATTTGCACATATGAATATTCATTTGTATGTTAAATAGCAGTTCGGTTCAAACAATATTCTGCATTAAAAAATATATCGTTAACAGTTTACAAATGTCTAAAAAGTCAATTTAACGTCGAATTTGGCGGTTAAATTGTCGAAATATAAATTATCATTATTGTTATTTTAATTCAAGTCAAAGGATCAACATTTGGCCTGAAATCATCGCATTAAAATACTTATGAGTTCATTGAGTCCACGTGCTATTATGATTTAACCAATGTGTACAATTTGTACGTCACAGAGTCCACACCAACACACATAGATGAAAACGTGTTATTTGTTTAATTAGATAGGCAGAAAAGATAACCAACCAACTTAAAAATAATTATGTTTACAAACCACTGAAACGATGATACGATTAAGTATTGCGATGTATCTTAAACTTATGCAGTTATCTTTTAAAGTGAGTTTCAAATGGTTTGGGTGAGTAAAAGACGGTGAGAAACTTGGTAGTTCATCTGGTTTAAACTTTGCAATGGAACACTTAAGTAGTCAAAGTTGAACAATTACTATCATTTCCTTTCTACAGATCGTTTTGTTTGAGATTTGAGTGATGATAAAATATGGTTAATGCAATGGAAACAAAACCCATGGATTAAGCATACACAACCATTTGCACTTCGAAGACCTTTTTCAATTACACAGTATAGACAAATGGCAGTATTAATTCACAATAAACCAATTATCGACGGGTACATTCTTTTACATAAGCATATGAATAAAAGTCATTTAAAGCGAGACATAACATACAGATTAACTGTTCATCTTTAATTCTTACAGTGTAATAAGAAAACATGAACCCCTCTAAAGCAATGACGGTTAAGGCATATCAGATTTGTATGTCCTATTTTGTGTATGCTAGGATATGATTAACGAGTATCTAAATGTATCAACAACAACAAAAATTGCGCTACTTAACGTCAAAACAATTTTAAATATCTTTCTTTTATTTAAGGGTAAATTAAATTAAACAAAAACAGTTTAGTGCACGTACTTACTCAGCAATTAACATCTAAACATACAAATGTAAGTAAAGCCTACTTTATCTTACTTATTATAAATTTTACAAAAATAATACTTTTTACGTAAATATGAATAGTGTTTCTAATAAATTGCACAATGACGAGGAAGACTGATCACACGTTTGTTGACTATTGTTGAATAAGGTGTAGGCAACAGTTTTATGTGCATATGTGACAAGTTTTGTATAAAGATTTTTTTTTATTGAAGTTAGTCATGATGAGATCACATTTAGTCAAACAATAGGAAACCGTATTGCTTACGTTTGTCAAAATATTTGTCGGATTTTTCGAAATGTTGACAACCATTTTGACGCCATAATAGTTAACATGTTTTTAAAAAAACTCACTGATATGTTGACTTGAAATAAAGAACTATGGTATGATAAATCGAGAATGCATATATCTCATTTACAAATATTTGCACTTTTAGTTATCAACTTGGTCTTAGTTTTCGGCTATCTTGGATGACATTTTTCTACAATAATATATCGCTATCGGCTGAAGAAGAACCAGCTACTATCATACTTAAACATAAGATAGAAGGGTCTAGCTACTGAGAATTTTTTTTTAAATCTATATAACGCTTATCAAGATATGTAATCTCTCAATTTGTTTTATGCAACCTCTATAGCGGCTTTCTTTGTAACCATGTTTGCCCTAAAGACCATTTCAATTTGTTAAGAGTGTATCCATTTAATTTAGGTAGTTTTTGATATATGAATCCTTACAAAAAAATAACAAAGACACCTTTGTGTACATGTACAGCAGTAGGATTATGTCATGGCGGTCATCTTAAACGGCATTTTGAAAATATCAAAATGCTCAAGGAAAGCGGAAAGCAATCAAGCGGTTTCTTTAATGCTGAAGGTCTAGTCTTACAAAACACGTTTTTATACATCGTCATGCAAGGTTCGGCTCAAAAGCCTGTTTGACGGCCAGAATAGTGTGATGATTTAAGAATAATCAATCTTTTTAGTATATATTGATCGTCGAGAGGTAAAACGGAGCATGATCAAGTAAATATTATGATTGACTCGTCTCAGCATTGACATTTAATGTTGTATGGTTTATTTTATTATGCATGCACTTACAACTAGATTGAAAAGCTTGATAGGCATATGCTTATTATTTACGTTTGTATTAAGAGTTCCATTTGTCAATGCAAAACAAAATCTTGGATACTATATGTTAAAGTTTCGAATATCAACACAGTTGTTGTAGTTGTTAAGTGTTTACGTTTGCACTCGAATGGGAGATGCACAAAATAATATCATTAATGTAATACATGTTTATCCCATGACTGATTTAAGAGATAATCGCGCATGTAAAAACCTTGAAGAAACTCACAGTATGCTTAACTATTTTTAAACTAGTCTAAATATTATTTAGCCAATGATTCAACTCAAAAGGATTTCCTAACAGATTTTGGACATGATAAAAAACAATGTTTATTCTGATCCGTGCTGTCATCGAGAAGCTTCTGATTGGAGTTAACACTTTTTTTCTAATATACTCTTTTATCAAAATGCACTAGGGTAAAACTGCTATGCATCCCGATTCATATGTTCTCGCCAAGGTGTGCTTCTATATGTTAGTTTATTTTTATTATTTGTTATTTTATCTAGACTGAGTCAATGATTCCATAATATGCATTACTGTTTGAGCGTCCACGATGTCATAGAATGACAAATTTGGTATCATATTGGTAAACGTAGTAGAACCCTAACGCGTGTCTTAAAATCAAAGAACTTAATAATGTAAACGGAAGGGGATTATTGGTAACAGGTCGACAGTGATCCGTGTCTAACGCGTTAGATAGTTAACGATGGCTTTTACTACTGAGCTGAGGAAACTGAGCAATGCCTAGCTATTTTCGAAGACGCCTTCTTTTTGTTTTACGTGCGAAGTGTATAACACTGATACTTGAGACTTCGGTATAAATATAATCTGAATGACTTTGAACGGTCGGGGATCGTGCATTTCACTGCATGTTAACTGAGCAAAATTGGCACACAGCTGACAATTTACTGCATGTTAATAAAGAAAACCTGGCAGAATATTGTCAGTTTTCTGCATTTTACCTAAGACAAAACCGACCGACAACTGTAATTTTACTTATTTTTAACTGAGAAAATAATAACGGGCACCTGCCACTTAACTGCATGTTTGAGAAGAGTTCATATTAGTAAGTCGGTTTACTGCTTTATACTTGAAACTTCTAGATGAAGGAGTAACCTGTTTAAAAATTACTAATAGTCCGACAGAGAAATGGGATATTTTGGCCTAACCTTCGATTGCGGTCTTAAAATTATGTTTCCCCCACCCAGCCTCTTCACCATAGTAAACGTAAAAAAGAAAGCATCTGGCATAGCCCGATCTCAAAAATTGCCCATTCCAATTGAACCACCATATACAACTTTTTCATATTTCAAATGTGTATTATCTGTACCAAGTCATTTCCGTTTGTACCAAAATGTTTGATATGGTGACCTTGACCTTGAAATTTGGATCTCCTAACCATCATATTACGCTGTCTAAATCTGTAGAACGTTTGGTAGAGAAATGTTGGTCGTTGTGGCCTTACTCGATTGCGGTTTTTAGTTTTTTTCGACTGATCTTGTTATACCGAAAGGGTCATATCGCCGGGTGATATTTTGTCACTCTTCAGCGTATAATGCTATGTCATAGTTTCCCGAGCCACCGTCATCACCATGGTAAACGTAAAATCCCCTGGTGCCAAGGCCTGATCTCAAAATGTCCCAATATATTTTGAACTTCCGTAGATAACACTAACATATTTCATATTATAATTACATGTTCTAAAACATTTCCATTGGTACACAAATATTTGACCTTGTGACCTTGAGCTTGACATGTGACTTACTTTAGCAAACTCTTACATTAATTATAACTGTAAACGTATAGTACTGGGTGTTGATATTTAATCTACACAAGACTTGTGACTTAATTTGCCATTTTTCTAAAATTTCGTTAAGTAAATTAACTCTTAAAATCACTCCACATTATTTCAAACTGATATGCTTCTAATATTTAGACCCTGTCGGCTGGGTAATATTCGTTTGAGGTCCTTACATATTCAACAATTTTAGACGAACCATAGTTATTATTAAATGATTCCTAAAGAGGAAATATAACGTTGATAGGAATGGTACAACGTTCCGTCAAAATCAGCTTTGCTGACGAATGTACGCTTCCCTTGTAAATGCTTTATATTCAAGTACTTCACATTGAAATAGGACTGACAAACACGACTTTGCCTTCCTCCATGATATACTGTTAAAGTAAAAAACATCCCTGAATTCAATAGCTACAACAAAAAGCTAAGTCGAAAGGAAGGTAAACAATGAAACTAAACACTAAATATGGTTTTGATAGACGTGTCGCCGTCTTACTCATACACGATGATGATGTCTAAAGCCCAAAAATATACGGACCGAAGTGATCAAAGGTTTGTAGTATTAACTTGTGATTTGCAGCTATGTAAAATGGCCCTGGATGTGAAGTTACCAAGACGCTTTGAAAATGTTTTACTTAAGATTAGGTGTATGCGCACACTAGTGAGTTTGTTTGAACTCTGGCGGCAGAGAGTGGGTTAGCACAAACAATTTGGTTGACATCTTTTACGGGGACTCAAAGATGTTGACTGGTGAAACATTTCCATAAAATGAACAAGCAATGTGTATTGTTTTAGGGGAAGTTTTAAGAAATATTATACAAGCTAACGAGCCTGAGTCCAAAGATGACATGATATATGTCATATAGCCTCGGAAAACAAAACAGCCAAACTCTGGTTGGAAGCTTTCTTGACACCGGTATTTATAATGATGTTGTTTATCAGAGCCGAGATGGAAGGTGATTGGCACCTTCATCTAGTCTCATACAAACCAATGCGTCCACTCTTATTCGCCACTGGTCAAGAGAATAATGCCAGCTATATTGTATACTAAAAGCACGCGAGCAAAATATTTGTATAAGACAAGGTGAGCATGTAATGATACATAAGAGAGGGATTTGGAAAGGGATACGGAGTGACATGTTTATAGGAAACGACCTTTGTAAGGAATGGTCATGTTCCTGGTGGTATGATTGGCATCGCACTTAAACCCGAAACATTTAAAGTTTGGACTATGAGTCGGTTTGAAGCCTGTCTAGGTGGCAAGATCTATAGCAGAGGCGATACTGTTCAAGGTGAATTGAAGCACAAATAAGAGCAGCGCTCTCGGAGTGATGCGAAGGACAGGGAAGGAAAACGCAATAAAATAATGTATTGCATTGAACTGTTGGACCCAAAGCAACATAAAATCGTGTAAGTTAATATAGTGAGAAGTATCAACGCCAAATGTCAATGTGTGCGGTAATGTTAGTAAATTTCATGATTAAATTACATTCTTTAAAAAGAATCTACCCTAGTGTCTGTACAACACGATTAACAGAAAAAATGTGACTATGAGGATTAGAAGAAAGCATCCTGAAGTTGGACAGAAGAGAGTAATTGAAACCAAAGTCATACATTCAAGGGTGTTGGGCTTCCAAGCATGCGGTCGTTATGTTCTTAGGCACTTTCTTTCTCATGCATTGGCCCTAAGTGCCACTGCACTCTTTTATGACTATGGATGCTATGTAAGGACATAATGAAGAAGCATCTCCAGGAAGAGGTCTTCAGTATGCCAGGCTCTGTCGATTCAGTAGTGATAAATGGCCCTACATTGTTTGGATCATACCATACCCAGCAGAAGGCTCAGTGCAGGACTACCTGAACACTCCAAATTGGACATTGGAAAAAAGGGCTAAAAAGGGCGATATAAATTGAATAGTTGAAATATACTATAAAAAGGTATAGGTTTTGTTTATTATAGTGTCACCCCTATTGAAAGGGCCAGCCAAGTTGACTTATGAGACACCTTTTTAGTTGTATCTCCTGGTTCTCATCCTTTTTTATATTTTTTATCCTTACTATAATTACAGCACCAAAAGTCCAAAATGAGTTCTAAAGTTACAGGAGCTGGTGGGTATATAAGCTACATTCAAAGATACAAACAGCAAACTCCGGTATAGGAAACCGTTGATAAACCTGATATTCTAGAAAAATATTAAAATATTGGGGATTTCAAAAACAGTACACCAATATTCATAGTTTGGCAAGTTAGAAACTGATACACCAATGGAAATCAGTTGTGTTTTTCTTTGTGAGAGGAAATAATTAGAGACAAAGCTAGAATAAGCTGATAGTGTTATTATACAGCAAGTTTAGTCATTATTGGTGCCAACATAACAGTTATGTTTGATGACACTAACGTGTTTGTATTAAGATCTACGCACTACTGCCATACAACTCGAATGAAAGATGTATGGTACTGATAGACTCGTCGATCAAAGGAAGGGTTTTCATTGATATTTGAAAGACTGTAGAACAACATATAGACATTAGAGATGTTTGTTTGTTTGTTTTTGTTGAGTTTTAAGTCGCTTCGACAATATGTCAGTCATTTCGCGACGTCCGGCTAATAATAAGTGGAGTGAGGAACCAGAAACCCGTCTGAGTTACACAGACGGACAACCTGGTAGAACCACCGACCTAAGAGATGTGATTTTAACCGTACACACAATTTCAGGATGTGACACTTTCGCTTGCTGTTTTGGTATCGAAAAAAGAAATGTGATTAAAGTTATGCGTAGCGGCCTTTCATTTTACCTCTATGGTGTACATACCTCAGATACTGAAAGCGACTGTATTCATATATGCGTTACAAAGTATGGACAACAAAAATGGGTCGAGGCGCATCTTCTTCAAAACTCTGCTGCCTACATTCAAGTGCAATGCTTGATCCATAGTTTAAAGCGAGGGATAGCCACGATTTTCCTAACGTATAACATGACCGGCGTACGATAATGGTCGTCTGCGAAACGTCTTCTTTGCTGCAATTCTAAACTTCATCCTGTTTGTTGGATTTATTTTTAATGTTTGGCATGGTGTAAAATATCTTAAATCCGAAAAACGGCAGATGCCGAGATTCATAAAGTTTGATGGAAATTGCATGTGATAAAACAGTTATAGCATTTTGTGTCGATTTTTTCCATGACGTAGAGCACAATAGCGTATGGCACTACGTAGTAAATATTAGTGTTCACACTATAAAGAACACATAAGTGAAATACTGTGTATAGAACACTTATACGATACTAAGTAGATAACAATAATTTGAGACATTATGCAGAATATATTATGATTATGTTATACTATGTAGAAAACAGTCATGTAGTATATTATGTAGAAATAAATTATGTTTGACACTATGCAGATAACAACAGTGTGATAATATGTAGAAAACAATGTCGCTGAATAGACCACTTTCTACTTTTGAAAATAGTTTGTACATTTACACTTAGTCTTTGTTACAGAACATTATTTTATAAAACGTTTAACTTTTGTCTTTATGAACATATCTAGAACGAAAGAACCCTCTTTATTCAAACCCAGTGTGTCCCATGTGGCGGTTGGAACGGAATCAAACCCGTACTAGCAACTGTCTGTGGTCAGACATATTCCCCTTCGTTTTTATATCAAGCTTATGAATGGATCTGCTAAGAACTACCACGTATTAACAAACATTCACACATAATACAAGCCCGTCTTAACATTTTATAGCACGTCATATCTATAATATAATATCAAGCTTTACATTTGGCTATGCACGTACCTGCATTATCTGTTCATGCTGTTGAATACTTGCAGATAACCGTGTAATGTCTCCTTCTAGATTATTTTCCCGAAGGAACCTTTTAAAGAGTGCTGCTGCCTCGTGTAACTGAAATACACACGACACACGATCCTTGTGTTACATGTCAAAGTAATTATTATAAATTGAAGCATTATCTGAGGCACCTCTTCTGTCTGATATTTATCAGCTTTAAACGTATTACAAATGCTATCATTATGAAACTTCCTTTACGTTTCAGATAATTATAAACAAGTAGAATGCCGGACCTTTACAAAATAGTGACACTATAAAGATTTTTTTCATCGAAGCTTGGTGTTTATGTGATTTCTCTAGAGTTCATCCAGGAATATCAGACTGATAAGGAATTCTGATCCAGATTTTAAATATCCTTAGATATGTATTATAGACTACCCATTTTATCTGTACATACTCTCTCTACATATGTGTCTTGTTTTTTCACATATGGTTGATAAATGTCGATCATTTAGCGCATGTGCAACGTATAATTTGTTGCTTCCTGGGTAACCAAATGTCAATAGTAAGGTTAAGCGATTTGCATTTTTGATATAAAGGACGATACATAGATAATACTTTTGATGTATCCTATCACCAAAGAAGGCTTGTACCAATATTTCGTTGATATATTATAAAGTTTCTCGTTCATTCATTACATTAGAAACAAAATTAAACCTTGTCAAATTTTAACGTCATTACGAAGAAAGTCAAATGACGATATCGCACGTGAACGAACCGATAAGTTATGTTAATTAGACAACCAAAATATAACAATGCCATTATTTCATTATTTAAGTATAGACTTTATGCAACACAAACATAATTATATTTGTTTATGTTGTTTGATTCATGAATACGGCATGGTATACATAAAAGTTATTACACGAGTGCTCTCTCGGTATCATTTAATGAATAGAGTTGCCTTAAACTCGAAGATGCGAACCTTTGCGAGTGTCAAGAGTTTTACTTAACTCGTTTCATAAAAATGATTATGTTTACATACGAAAAGTTATATTATATGTATCCCATCAAGAGGAGTTAAAAGAAAATCGCGCTACTATACATACTTAACAAGTGACATAATGTTCCTTTAATTGCGGGAATTAAACCGCGACATCATAATAACGTCATAAAACGCCCTCACAACAATCCGGTTAAACGACACGTCAGCAGATGGGCCCAATATTTCGTCGTTTGAGTGAGCTTCCGGTTACAAGTTAGTTTATTTGCATAGTAATGACACTAGTGACATGATTTATGATGTTCATGTTACTGCTTTATGTCACTTCCAGTTGTTATTTAATGTAAAAAATATAAGATCTTAAATAGAAAGTATTTATTAACTACCTTTTGTTTCAAACGCATCGATTAAGTTTTTATGTCACGGGCCTTAAGCTACAGTCACATCCGACCCACGTCGGCGCACCGCACACGTATGGCATTAAAATTCACACATGGTCATTTTTACTACGTGGGTCAATTGTATGTGGGAGTGGTAACATCACCTACGTCTGTCTGGTCCACGAAGAAAATGTATATTTTCAATGTATTAACATGCGCAATGGATGGGTAGTACATGAGTGCTACGTGGGTGGTGCACAGGTGCTACTTGGGCAAGACAAACATTTCATATTTCAAGCTTATATATGCTGAAATTAACGAAGCAAGCAAACCTCAAGTGCCACCCACGTACTTCCCACGAACCACCCACGCACCAGCTAGGCCAAAATTGTGCACGTCCAACTTTTCTCTATGTAGGAAGGGAAGGCTGTGCGGGGTCAGGTAGTATAGTACGTGAGAGCCACCAACGTAGCACCCATGTACTACGCACAATCTTTACGTTTACTTCTCTGTACGTCTACGTGGGTCGGGTGTGACAAAGGCCTTAACGAATGTAATATGGTTTTAGTCAAGTTATTTCATAAAATCGTTAATGACTTAATACACATATACGACTATACTTACCACATAAATATGACTTTAAGTACAATTGCACCGATATGCACAATGAACAAAACGGCCAACGTTTAGGTATGTGGCGAATTATAACGCAACATATTAACATCAACCTGACGCCAAACTTAACGTCAGCAGATAATCTCTTGTCCGGCATGTGTGCGTGCTTATATACCGGTTTCAAATAAGCTCATTTGTAGAGTAATTCAACTAGATATATGTTTTTTTATGCCACTGCTTTATGTCACTCCTCTAACAATTTTGTGTTGGTTTAATACAATATAAACTTACACGTCTGACAGAGTGACAATGGTCGATATTTCTGTAGAGAATTGCTATCAACTTTGCCTCGGTTGGCAATGGCATTGTCACCAGGGGTCTCAGTATTGTAGCATTTATACAATATAATTATGTTCTGACTTTGTAGAAAGAACCACAGCTAAACATCCAAGAGCAGTCATTATGTTGACTATTTAATGCATTGCTTTACATTGGTTTTCCAGAATCTGTATTTTATTCAAACCCTCAATGTGCCATAACTAAAAGATTTGTGAAGTTTTTATGTTGCAGACATCTGTCGCTGACTTGTTGGTTCGCCAAATTCATTTCTCTGTCTTTTTAATAATCATAACAAATATATTAAAACGCTTTTCACATGATTAAGACAACTTTCACAACCGCAACGGATACAAAAAGACGTGAAACGTTATTGTAAAGCTTATTGTATCGCTATTACCAACACATTGATGGGTTCAAATGTAACTACCGACGCTGATATTTGCTAACATTTGTATTTCTTGTATAAAGTATACTAAAACTAAAGGGTGTCCATAGTGAAAGTGATAGTAACGTCTCACATACCAGCTGTATTTATCTTGACAGGTTTGCTGATATGCTTTTATTATATTAATACGTGCAATCAACGTTAATAGCTTCTAATAAACACTGCTTACACAAAATGGCACATCTAAAACTATGTTGTTTAACGGAAAACATGCATTTCCGACTAAGCATATTTGAGATTGTTTTTACCTTTTGAGTCCGTTGCTCAATGCTCTCCGTTCTAGCTGTCAGCATTTTCAGGTCTGTTGCAGTAGCAGAAGCTTTATCATCAATTTCAGAAAGTTTCATAATTTTGGTTTGAATTGTATTTACATCATCTTCAATCGTGCTTGTCCTTGCCCTGTCCTCACCCAATTTATTGTCCAGGCGTTTTACCTCAGTGTCAAGTGCACTTTGCTTCATCTGTAACGCGTGCATTTCTAATTCTTTATTCAATGACAAGTCCAATATGCCTGTATGTAGCTGAAAGATAAAACAAATGTAAATATTTCTAAAAGGATATAGCGAACGATTAAAAATGCTTTACTAAAATGGCCCATCTATTGTGTCATATAAATCAAAATTATTATCTAATTTCCTTCTTCAAAAATGTCTAAATCGACTGGTACTACGAATAAAAGATGAGTGAATCGATGTTTCAGAACTCGTAATAACAATTTCATTTCTGTCATTGTTGACTCCGTACATTTTGCCTCTGAAACTTTGTTCATCATATCTTATGTCTGAAGATATTCAAATTTTCAATTTGATTACATAAAATCTCATCTGGCACTGCATTAAAGCTTTGCTTGATGAATAATACATTAGTGTTATATATACATATATGTTCTTGAAAGACATGAAAACTACCTGGCCTAATAAGAAACCAAGTAACGTAAGAAACATTTTCAGTGGGATTTTATGACGTCGCGATTCAAATACAGCTGGGTGTGGCAGAATCTACGTGAGGGATGTTATACAGATTTGTTCTAGACTCCTTTGGTACATATTTGCGCTTTTTCAAATATATTTTACTTATACCATTATTTGAAAATCGCCAAAACTATCAGGGTTCTATCAATATGTATATATTCGAATCTTACATACCATTACAATATAGTGTACATAAAGGGTAAAACACGAACATATGTTCCTTAGCTGGATACATATGAAAGATGCCTAGCTACCGTGCTCCATGTTTTGAAGGTATGTAATATTGCATAAAGAATGAACACCACCTAGGTAGACAACCTTAAACCACGGAACCGGCAATACTTACGCAACGACGAAGAACAATGTAAACTTATGATCGTGATTGTAAAGCGAACAATTACTTTAAAGGAGTATTAGCTTGATGAGCAGATGCTTCGTCATGACTGCAACACATGATGCCAACTTTTGCTTTCACATTCATACACAACGACAAGTAATCACCTTTGTGATTTGGCCCAACGCCTCTTGAACAGCTTGGTCCTCTGATGCGGATAAGTTTGTCAATCCCTGAAGAAAATCTATTGTTGTTTGTAGGTCTACTTGTAGATCTGCATCATCTACTTTGAAATCACCAGAATGAAGACGGGTATTCCGTATTTTCAGCAACTGTAACACATTCAATAAACACTCAATAACGTTTTACTAGCATTGTTGAGCAATGACTTATCTCATAAATAATATTACATGACAACTTCTAATGAATTGGAATTATATATAGTAACTTGAATAACGGTTAATCGGTTAGCCATACTGTTTGACTCAATACTTGACCTCTCGAGGGAAGAGGGTTTCCTAGCATTGCTTTAAGATAATCCTAAAAAAAGATTGGAAAACACGTTGTGCTCTCGATTCTAAGATAAAACTGACTGTGAAATACCGCAAGTGTAAAATAACAAACACATGGATGCCCATTTTCGGTAGAGAGTGTAAAAGAAAAAAAAGGGTTAAAGTAGGCTCCTCAAAGTTTAACCATTGCACGTTTTCAGCTGATTTCATATTAGGGCTATAGCATGATTTGAAATTATGATGTTCAAGCATCATTTCCAGCCTCATTAGATTAAAATATATATTCAGATCACATTTTATCATATCACTCGATAAGATCTAACCGTTCCAAAACAGGAAATAGGTTTTTAGGGCTAACCCTAATGGGTTGTGCACCACTTGTCGCGGACTTGTTTTAGCAAGGTTTCATGTTACATTTAAACACGGATTCACAGACAGGTGTCGTCCATGCTTTTAATGACACATCTCGATATTTGGATGACATATTTAACACAAAAAAACCTATTTTGACGAAATGGGTACTTTTATCTACCCTAAAGAACTTCAATTGATTAAAGCTAACAATTCGGATATTTCAGCAGCCTTTCTTGATTAGATCCTTCATTTAATAGAGGAATAGTTTCGTCTAAGATCTGTGATAAATAAGATGACTTTAATTTCCAAATAGTTACCCTCATCTTGACGGACATGTTGCCCATGCTACATCTTACGG
>JAULCE010029007.1:0-13822 GCA_032359355.1 Macoma nasuta | reverse complement strand
CGCGGATGGGGGGGGGGGCTTTTGTAAATTCGAAATTAAGTCGATCATCGGGTAATTCAAACTGATAAAATTAGTCCAGGGGTTGAAACAAATCCTTTTATTTCCCTAATTTTTTCCCAAGGTTAAGAAAACGAAATGCTCATAGTATTTTAAAAAAAAGTATTCTCGATTTTAAAGTTATTGTTACCAAACACTACTGAAGCCGGTGTAATGACGAATATGTACTCATCTAGAATTTGTACTCCCGGGGCCTGTTCTACGTAGAAAATGCACTCCCCGGGCCATATTAAACATTGTCTCACCGACCGTAGAAAATGGTGTCCTGTCACAAAATAGGTACATATCTGACCAGTATGACCAGAGTTATTCTCATTGACTTAGCAAACATTGCTTAACTTTATATTCTAGTAGCCACCTTTTTGTATGGTTGTTTACAATCCAAGGCTCAGGCAAAAAATACGTTTTGCAGAAGTACCCTTGATAAGTATGATTTGCATAGATACTCTTGATGGTGATAATGTGTAAGAAGTTTCATTGAAATCCCTCTTAAAGTTTAGAATAAGTTCGCTTCGCAAACTATTTTGTACAGTTTGGCCATCTCCAAGGGCCATAACTCTTATTCCAAATCTTACCCGGGCAAACAGTACAAGTACACTTGGTGGTGCTTATGTGTAAAAAGTTTCATTGGAATCCATTAAAAACTATAGGAAGTAGTTGGTAGAAGTAGTTCGCACCACAGGTTTGTTGGCGGACCGACCAACCATCCGCCCAACGGACCGATGAATCGACCGACCAATCGACAAGCCAATTCCAGTATATCATCGAAACAAAGATTTCGGGGGGTATAGTTAACATTTTTCTATGGGAGTATATATTCTACGCGATTGGAGTCATAATATTAAGGAACTTTTGCAAGGGGAGTAGTTATTCGTTGAAAAAAATGTACCCCTTTAGCCGTAGAATATGGCCCCGGGAGTACAAATTCTAGTGGAGTACATATTCGTCATTACACCGGATCAGACGTCAAAGGGAACCGGATCTGACGCCACTGGTCAATGCGGAAGTGATAAAGGCTATCTACAATACCATGCCTTATTGTAGAAGACCATATTATATTGCGGTTATATTGAATTCCGGTTTCAGGGCCCCAGATTATGTGTGTATTCAAAATGCTGTTACACATGTATTCTTATTTCTTCATCATACCTATGGGGTGACCACTCAGTAGAATTCTAATCAATGGTCACTCCATAGGGTTTGTTGAAGAAAATGTTGTTGACATACACAAAAGTAAACTGGAACTCACTATGCCGCAAAGCAGTATGGTCTACTGGCTTAGTTTTAACATACTTTATTTCCAACAATAACAGTTTTTGTAACAATATTGGTCCTTCCCATATATAATGAGTATAACCAAATAAACCATGGCGATAGCAAAATAAATGTTACAGTTTATATTGAAACATCAACGTCTTTCATTTGATAATGCATTCCGGTTTGTCAGTGCATGGTGCTTTTCTGAGCTTCTTAAACGACGTCTGGTCGGGTCAAAGGTGTTTGACACTCAGATAATAGGCTCAACAATTGTTAACAAAATTGCATGGTCTTTTAACATTTGAAGCAGACGACATCTTTAGCAGACGACAATTTTTGCAGCAAACTTATGGGTGAAAAACAAGCAAACTTACCATTGCGTCGTATCCAAGCTTTTCCATAAAGAATGACGCTGCCTTTCCCTTATAAAGATCAAACCAGAGGGACCCGAGGAACTGGTCGCCCGCGTCCAACAACAGAGTATTCTCAACCGAGGCTTGAATCTCCTTTATTTTGGTCTGCCGGCGGGCAAATCCGCCGTAACACTTGGCGGCCGCAGCATCCGCCGCGCTGCAGGCGCTGCCATATTTGCTGAACTGCTCGATTCGCGAGTGCACGTCATTTGTATGAATAATTGTCAAGTCAAAGCCGCAACCTTGATGAAGTAGGGTTAAAACGCATATAGCCACGCATGTACATGAAATGAAGTGCATCATTTTAGATGAACGTTTACTATACTTGTGAAGGCTTAGGTGTGTAAACGCTGCATTATACGAGCATGGTAGTCACGTGACGTATCTTTATATCCGTATAACCCTTTACTTAATAGATACTTTTACATATGTCTCTGTAGATGATGAGATTTGAAATCACACACATATACGAGGTCATCACATGACCTAGTAGGACGCTCGGTCTTCAACATTGTTTTAAAACCCATCGATTAGTGTCATTGTTTCTTATCGTAGATAATTTTCTAATTTTCATATACTTCTATTTTGAATTTATCTAAAATAGCTTGGGTAAAGGAATAAAACAGGTCGTTATTATAGGGGGCGTGCCGCAATATTCTGCATCTTATCCTAATCCAAACCTATAGGCATGAGGGCAGGGCTCCAGATAAGCATGCGTAAAAGTACACATGCTACATTTCTTCACCAAACCCTATTGAGTTACCACTCATTAGATTCTTCTTGAAAAGACAATTCTAATGAGTGATAACCACATAGGGTTTGATGAAGAAATACGGATTCTAGAACTGTCAATGCGCATGCTATCTGGGGGCCTGCATGAGGGCAATTATATTTGCCAAAAACCTCGCGACCGTCGGTGATAAGAACCGACTTTAGCAGAAAACTGTTCTAGCAGGGTGGTACAATTCAAAGTATGCCGCTATGTAAGCCATATGTAAAATACGTAATGTATTGTACTCTTATTCACGATGAGATGGTGTTTTCAAACAGCTTGGAACCTGACCAGAAGTTGAGTAACTCAGTTAATGATAAGGATCCATGGTGGGTGATCCGGTGAATAGTTATACAACAAATCTTCGGAAGCGTCCGAGTGAAAGTAGAAGAGAGTTTAAGCAGACGAGGAATTTCGCAGCGGGGTAAAAAATATTATAATTTGTGCGTCCATTACGCAAATTTGTAATTTTGTAGAGAAAGATTGAAGCATTCACATACACCAAAATATAATGATATTTACTGAACAAAGTACCCAGCATTATAATTGCAAGACAGAACTTTCGTATCTCCCGAACAAGACAGCAATCATTTATATCTGCATTTTATTTTGTTTGCCTTCTAGATTTCTTTTGATTTAGTAAATTTGTTAATTATAGCATAATTAGGCCGCAATGGAGAAATACCTTCCCTTGATCATCAGTTCATATTAAGATACTGTCATAGGGAAGGCGTAATATCTAAATGGAAAATCCCCGGCCGCCAAGGACAAGATGGTAAAACGTCTTATTAGTGATATCTACTTCCTTTCCCCCCGATTCCCAATATTCCGTCCCAGTCTCAGTTTAAAGTATCTTCCATTTCCAGATGTCTCCACTTTACTCAAATGATAATTAATTGACTCATTGTTATCGGTTTCACTCAAATGATAATTAATTGACTTAGTGTTATCAGTTTCGTAATTTATTTTAATATGTGTCCGTCTCCTTGTTTAATTATTTTCTCAAATCTAATGAGTCTCCATCAGTCTCCATTATTTCATCTTACATCTCCTCTCTATGATATTCCAGTTGGTTTCACCTGGTCCGAGCGAACCCAGCAATCTATAGAAAATAATTTGTATGGCTAGCCTTGCCCTGAATTGGTCATCAACAAAGAATACGTAGTATTCAACGTACCTAATAACAAGGCAAAACCAGCCATACATTCCCTTTGAATTTTGAATGACACAATTTTATCCCCAGCAGAACAGAATTTTACGCCACAAAAATTATAAGAACATTTGTCCCCCAAAATTATGGACTTAATGCTCCAAGAAACTAATTGTGTTATTACTTAGGGAGGTATTTGCTGCTTTCTCCAGACCTAATATAAGTATTTTTCCCTAATGTTGACAGGTGATCGTTAATCTTTATCTGTATGAAAAAGTCCCTTAGTTTCTCTGTCAGTACCTGGGGTAATCGCCAATTCAAATATGCGGCCATAAAGCTGTGGCAACATAAACTTAATCATGACCCTGGTCATTATTTGGCGCTTCTTCTCCTTGTTTTGGTTGTGTTCAGCAGAGGCATTTCCCCTGCTCCATGACAGTATTGGAAGGATTAAATTCCACACCAGCTATGTATTGCTATAATTAGAGAACACATTATGCATCTGTTCTTTTAGCAGGCGTGTTATTCTACCCTGACAAGTGGAGGTATGTTATTACCCCCATATGCAAACATCATATTTGGATTTCTGCCCTGCATTATTCCTAAGCATACGGGCCTTCCACCCTTAAACCACTTTTGCCATCCCAAGTGATTGAGCCATGTGGGGAAAATATTCGACTCCTTTACCAGAATTGTTCACCGGTCGACCGTATGATTTAGTCTCTTACAACCCAGTCAATAGTCTGTAAATAGATATATTAGGATTTATCGGTTAAATGCAAAATGTGTCTTTTTCCATTTTATAACCTTATATTATTATGAGTATGCATTCGATGCACCGACACATTAATTTTATTTGCTCATCTGAGTAACCTTGTCGTGCAATGTCTGTTACTCGACCAATTCGAAAGATATGGGATTTGATCCATTTATTACAAAGTCCTGCATTTGGACCAGTTTTTGTCAAAACTGCATACATTTGATACCTTGTGAGAAGTGATGTATTTGCATTGCAGTGAAAGTGCATCGCCTTTTGTGGGCTGTGCAACAGGTGTTGTTTCAGATTTGCAATGAATTCGTGAGTTTTGGTTATTTCTGGTATGCGATCTGGTATGCGAAATGTAATTGGTTTTCCAACTTGGGTATCTTTAGTAATTTGCAAAGTGATAAGGACTGCATTGCAACTGGATTCGATGGCTACGTCCTTCCTTAACAGAGATACAGGGATAATCCTGAATGCACTTTTTATGTCTTTCTTAAACGTATCACAGTGTTTACCTAAATCTTGCACCATGTGTACTGCTGTATCCAAACTTGTGTATTGCACATAGCATTTATCAGGATCTATGTATTCATTCAAGGAATGTCTGGCAGGATATAATAAATAATGATTTGATCTAAATTCTTTAGATTGTGAAGCTGATGCCTTTTTGGAACAATACCTGTTGGAGATTCTCTAAATGTTGGAAAAGGTTCAAGTTCGAAAGGACCAGCTATCCTTTTTTCACGGACAATATCGGGTTTTTTGAGTGCAGTTAAGAATAGCTTTACTCCAATTAATCCACGACGATAGTTCTTTATCTTAATTGTTGCTTATATCGTGTTCCCCTTGCTTGTAGTACGAACGTCTAAAAAATAAATGAAATCAATATGTTAATAGATAAATAAAAAAGGAAAACTTGATAGCTTTATCCGTAAAAGATAAACGAATAGTCGATCGTCAGCAACATATTACGTTTCACCTAATTACGGCGTCAATATGGCGTTGTTTGACGTTACACAAAAGTATCCAAAATCGAATGAGTGAATATCTGATTGTTGGCATCCGTGGCATTCTGGGGATTTCATAATGCAGTGAAAAAACCTATTTCAAGCCATTGAAAATAAACATTGTATCTTTGTGGTTGTGGTTTAAAACCTCTTTTTCAAGTTCTGCAATGTATATGGGTGTTGTTGCTACATGTTTTTGAAATGTGAGATTAGTGTCAATGGCCTCTTTCGGCCCCTCTGGAATGACCCCTCCGGACTGATCTTATTTGGGTTTCTCTAAAGGATCCCGAAAGGATTGACTACCGGTATTGTGATCCTGCTGCCGAGAGGCAGCATTGCTTAAACATGTCCCATGTTGTGGAACATAACAAACAGAACAAATGTGTGGGAAACGACAATTTTAAACCCACGAATTCATTACAAATCTGAAAGAACACCTGTTGCACAGACCACAAAAGGCAATGCACTTTCTCTGCCAAGCAAATACATCACCTCTCACAAGCTATCATTTTTCTGCAGTTTTAACATAAAAAGGTCAAAATGCGGGACTTCGTAATAAAAGGATCAAATCTCACAGCTTTCGAATTGGTTGGGCAACAGACCTTGCACGACAAGGATACTTAGATGAACAAATCAAATTAATAGGTCGGTGCATCAAACGCATACTCTAGAAATATAAGGTTATAAAATGGAAAAAGACACAATTTGCATTTAACCAATCATCCTAATTCATTTATTTGTAGGAGACTCAATCGTACGGTCGACTGGTGAATAAATCTGGCAAAGAAGTATAACATTTTTCCCACATGGTTCAATCACTTGGGATGGCAGAAGTGGTTTAAGGGTGGAAGGCCTGCATGCTAAGTAACAATGTGGAATGATGCAGGGCAGAAATACAAATATTTTTGCATGTGGGGGTAATTACATTACCTCCACTTATCAGGGTAGAATAACAATAGCACAGTTGTAATAATTGTTGATATTCCGCAAGGGGTGGTGTATGTATTTGATTCCCATCAAAAAATTATCTAGGGTTCCCAAGTGAAACTGACACAGCCGTGCTGCTGCATGAGGATTAATTTGAATAATTTTTTGAATATGTATGTTCATTGTATGCCACTCATTTGTTTGTAATCACACCAGTACTGACAGTTAATGACATTAACACCAATAGATGCACTTTTTAAGATGTACAAACGCTCATAATTATAAGCTTGCTATCCATAATTCATAATAGAATATAATATAATCCTCATCATCAAACAAGACATAGCTTCTCATTAAGTTAACATATTGCTTTACCCTTACTGCACTAGAAAACCGTATACTCTTCTTTTGTAAACAGTGTAGCAGATGTGAAAACCCCTATAGAAGCTCTCTCTTATTTGGGTTTGCACTGTTTGCAAGACAAACTTACACAAGCCAAAGCATTTACACCATGTTTCATTCCATTTTAAAATCATGTAAGGTAATTAATTTTCAAAAGTGGAAGAGAAAAATTGAAAAAATTGAATTACTCGGGATAGTATTGGAGTGAAAGTTTTCTACATACTTCAAATATTGGTGTCCAGTGAGAAAGGATATATGCAGAATTCAAATGGTGATATTTTATCGCCATTGTTTACCAGTGGTGTTATCGTCAAAATTAATCCAAATAATACTACATCTAGTGCAATGTTCAAGTCTGTAGTCAAACTTCATAACAATACCAGGAGCACCATTAGTAAGCCCATCTGCAGTATCAATATTAAGACAGAGTTCACATGTCAGGCCAAGTCCTAGTTGTAGTACTGATGGCGAAACCTATTGTTTTGTTGTGATCGTCTTGCACCTTTGATAGTATTTTAGTTTTCAGAGAATTGTCTATATCGCCAGAAATTGCATCTACAGCCTCTATACTTATCAAACTGTCATCTAAGTGATTTTCAAGAACAGAATTGTTATGAGTTTGCAATCTTTTCTAGTGAAAAACAAATTAGGCACACATGTCAAGGGTTCTCTGCTTGTATTCGTATCTATGTGACTAGACTGTAATATTTGTATGTCATCACTTGTATGTCTGCCCTCTCTCAGTCGATTCAGTAACTGTGCAAAAGCATAATCATCTCTTTGTCTCATAATTCATAAAATCAACCCAAGCATTAGAAGCAAGCGAGCAAAACTGGGGGAAATTGTAATTTTCTGAAAATATCTATGAGTCCATCACTGGTTTCAATTGGAAAAGGTCACCAACAGCTAGAATGGAAACATTGCCGAATGGTTTAGTACATCCTTTTATTTCCAGTAGGAGTAGATTGATGAAATGAAATCTATTGCTACTAACCATTGAAATTCCATCTATAATGACAATTTTCAGGTCATGATAATGCGCTCTAAAGATATCTAGTTGTTGACTGTCCAAAGGTTTGTATTTGAAGCCTTGACTTGTAGGTATTAGGAATGCTGAATAAATAGTGCTTCCCCCAATGGTATAAGCACCTTTTCCAGTTGATGCACAAACCATTAATTTCTGGATTTAAGTTGTACTTGTGATTTAAAAATTTCAAGAGAGCCTGATAAACAGCTCGAACAACCACACTTTTGCCAACACCTGCCCCTCCAGACAAGAATGTGTAGAATGAAAGTGAACCAGTCTTCACTTTATGAAGAATATGATAAAAATACGTTTTCTGTTCAACATTTAAATTCCGAACAATATGTAGATACTCGTCATTGTCCATTTTTTTCCGTGGTAGTACACCAGCATTTGTTTGTGTTCTGCCAATACCTAGGTTCTGACCAACATCATACTGTTCAAGAACTATGTCAGGATTGAAAAAAAGTATTTTGAATGGATGAAGATATATCCTCTTCATCTATTAAATGCTGATGCTGGTTTTCTGGATGAATATCGTTACTGACATTATCATGGTCAATGGGTTCAAACATCTTTTCATACATATCTGGTGGAATGTTTTTTATATGCCATTTCATTGGCAACAATATACTCCAATTTGGCTCGGTAACTGTCTTCAAATGAATGATAACAAGCTATGAGGTTATTGTCTTCATCACGCCATGTAGAAAATAACATGATTTTTTGTCTGTAATGCTCCTCTTTGTTTTCATTCATTGATGTGTGATGACTGTATATAACGTTTTGATTTAACCTTTTACGCACATGTGTACCACAGGGAAACTTAATTATTCTACTACCGTGCGTGTCATTGATATTTGTAACTGTTAAATCATCAGCCTCATCATATGTGTACTCTAATTCAAGTAATTCTTCTATATTTGAAGTATATGTTTGCTGTTTTTGTTTGTTTTGGGACAAAGATCATACCAAGAACACAAATCTGCATAACATTTTTTTTACCATTGATTTTGGTCTCCATTTGTATCGCTCCAAGACATTGTCCATTTCAACTTTTGTAGAATGTTTTGGAAGCTCTTTCAGGTCTGCAAACGGTTTCAATAGAGATGTTCTTGCATGAGATTTGTTAGTGTCAATATATACAGCGTCTCTTGTAGACCTTTACAACGGTATTTGTAAAACTAGATATGCTGCCTCTTGAACACCAATCTCCGCACTAGAAATAAACTGGTTGCCAAATTAACGAACTTGTTGCCTTATATATGACTCAGTCTTCAAAGCTGCTTGGCAAGCTGCATGTAGCAGATTTGATAATCATCTCTGTCCTTTTGATAGGTATGAAACATTATTAGATACACAAGCATATGGATCCCAAACAAATTGGGTGTCCATATTTGCCTGCCAACATTTCAGCAAGTTTGTGTAATTATTTATTTTACATTCAGCAACAAACCTCTTTAAGAAAATGTTTGCTCTTGTAAGAGTAGACCTAACAGCTAAAATGTATGATTCATATATATTATACCGACAGAGGACAAGAATTCAGAAAAAGATGATTCATCAGAGTTTTGGTACATTTTTGACAAAACCTTCATTACTTTGTCATATAAATCTTTGTAGGTGTTAGTATCATCTTCACCTTCCTCTATAGGCAACAGTACTTGGCATTGGTGGTAGTGGGAAATTGAAACGACATGAAGTCTTATCATTTTTTCTGCATGTTCTTGCATGTCTATGTGTTTAATAATTTACAAAAGCGGGCATTGTAGCATTTTTTTGCACAACAGACATACTGGTCAACAAAAGCTGCAACTGATTCATCTGTAGATTGCTTGTATGCAGAGGCTTTATTTATCCAAATGAGCATGTTGACCCACGTTGATGAAATTCAACACGATAAAAGTAGTCAAGTACTTCTCTAATAGGACAGGTTTTTGCTTTGATCACCTATTTGATGAAGCTTTGTACTCTGTGTTCAAAGAAGCGAGCACACGTTACAGGGTCAGACTTTATAAGATGGCATTTGTCTTGCCATGACAAATTATCTATTTGACTATCAGACAGGTGCTTGCCATTGACCAATAAAGAAAGGGATTCTATACAAAGTTACCCACTTAGTTTTGGCTGCAGAAAATGAACAGATTTGCATTTTCTTATGGCAAGAGTAACTTTGTCTCTGATTTGCTTAACTTGAAGCCTTTTCAATTTAAAGAATATGTTAGGAACACAGAGTGCGACTCTTCATTCAACCTTTCGCAATTACCACTTACATATATCATTATAGTATAAAGGAACACAGCGTTCTGAATTATCTTTTCTCGTCTGACCACGATAAGTTGTAGGGAAGGAGAATACTTCTGAATGATAATCGTGGAAAAAAACAAGAGGGGTATTGTTCTCTCCAGGCGCAACTGAAAAAACCTGATTAAATTCTCGAAAGTCAACAACATGCAAGACACTTTATTTGGTCTTCTGTTTTCAAAAACAACATGATGTTTATATTTCTTTTCAAATTCAACATAATTGTATGACTGTTATCCAACATCCTAGGCAAACTTCAGAAAGTGCTACTGACATCGGCTGGTACATTAACTATGTTACCCTTCAGATGTACTTGTCCACCTCTTGACATTTCACGTAGCTGCATTAAAGACAACATTGTTGAAACAAAGCGTTCTTCCGGATTTGTCAATTCAAATTCTGCTGGTCAACACGGAAATTGCAAGCCATTTTGCACCCACATCTTGAGTGTACACCCTTTGACAATGTTCACATATCCATTCTACACCATGAACACTCTTGTAATTTGATAGGATCTTACTAACTTGGGGTTCATTAGCAATTGAGCTAATATTGAAAAATGTCTGCTGACAGCAGGAGCACTATCTGGTCCAACAGAGACAAGTTTTTCAAACGTTTGTAATACATCTATGTTTTCAGATGATTCACATTCCTTTTGCAGTGGGTGAAAAGATGGAGGATCAATGCTTCCAGGGTTAATGTCTAATGCTATTCTGTCATTATCATCACATTCGTTTGAAGAGTCGGTAGATGCTGGACTTGTTACCAATCCAATACAATTTGTATGCCTAGTGTCTTGCAAACTTGAAACTCATATGCAATCGTTTAAGTTCTGCTTTTTGGACATTGGCATTGCTGTACCGCAATCAAAATCGAGCTTTCGTTTGTCACGTCGAGTTTTATGTTTAATAAAAAAGCCATGTCTAGCTTCAAGAATATGAATTATGTAAGGTAAATGAAATTGTCTTCTGATGAATTTGAATGCATGTAAATCAAACTGAACATTACCATCACAGGTTGGAACAAGCCTCAAATACAATGTTTGTATAAAAGAGCACAAGTCCGGAAGATAGTTCACAAAGCCAAGTACACATGCCCCGTCTACACAGCCTGCACCTTGTTTATTGCGAGAATGGCTATCAAATATGTAGAAACAGGCCCATGACTATGAATTACAACTGCCACACCGTGAAACACCAAAATAAAATGGGATGAATTTGAGGTTAAAGCAGTTAATAATGCAAACTATGATTAATTTGTTCATCAACTGCATCTGTTGTAAAGATGAATCCAGAGACAATGGTTTTGTGCAATATATTAACATAATTGCCAGTGTAATGATAACGAGATGGTAATATTGCAGGATCACAAAAGTTTCACTAAATCCCAATTCCTGTAATGCACAATATAATATAAATAACTCCCTGAATACATATTATCATGAAGAAATACTGGTTTAACCAACTTCAAATCAGCTTGTTTACAAGCAGCCAATGACGTTGAGTACTGACATGAGAACCACTTAACGTTATTTCGTTGTCAAATTTTGTAATATCACGGGTGAATGCAATATTACTACTGGTGTCAACTGTTATCGTTTCAAAAATATTTGTTGAAAAGTTTGTATCAAATATGTTTGTTGAGAAATTAACCAACCCACACTGAAGACATGTCCATGATCTATTGAATTGGAGAGGGTTTCATTTACTCCATCTGACATAAACAGGCATTCATGATGATACCAACTATCTCATGTATGACAGCAAATACATGGAATGGGCCACTTACAGGATTTGCTACATATGGCACGAAGGAAGTTTGCATTTACACCAGGGTTTGGTTGTGGAGCATATGATTCTGCCAGTAACAAGGAGCAGAGGTAAAGAAGCACAAGTTTATTTCGACTTACTGGACCCTTGACTTTACCAATGTGTATGTTCATAGATATAATTAATTAGGTAGTAAGAGAGAAAGATAGTCCGTCTTGAACAAGTAAATGCACATTCACTTTTACTTCCACTGAGTGACATTGTGAGGTACAAACTTTATAAAGTAACAACACAAGAGCAGTAGTAAACAATAAAATTGAATGTTTATTCATATTGTTTATTGTATGAGCACGGTATTTTGAAAGAGTAATATGTCAATACTAGGCTATGACTTGTTCTCATAAGTACAAGACAGTTCCACACCGAAGATATTGTTCACATTCGTTCAACTCCAATGATTAACATCAGCTAATTTGATCTCCGAGATATGCTTAAATAGTGCCAACTCCAAGATGTGCTTAAATAGTGTCAGCTCCAAGATGTGCTTATATACTGACACCTGCAAGACATGCTTAAAATCAAGTCCCTAAAATCAATTCCAAATATGTGATTCAATAATAAAACCTAGATTGAAATATTACTCTGAACATTTCATGTCTGCTCCAAGATCTAAAAAAAGATTTTGAAGTTCTACACTTTCCAGGAAATTTTAAGTTTAAAGCAAGCTGTTATCCAGCACCAAGTCAGTGTATGCTTTTGATGAATGCAAGAGTAACACCTACAGCAAAATATTCAGCTTCAAAGGTACGTTTCAGAAAAGCCAGATCCAATTCTATTTATATATTACGACAACAACTTTATCAACAATGCAGTGTTCAACTTAATGTTCATAATCATGGCCCTTGCTGCATGTCTTTCTTTGTGAGGGCAGGATCTATTTCCGTAATATACTATTGCATGTATCAGATCGACTTTTTTTAAAGATAGGCCTAATTGTTTCTGATAAATCTCCCAAAAAGAATTTGCCTTGTAGAGTTCTTCAGCCAGCTTACAGAAAACGACGAATATATTCGCTTTCTTCCTGTAAACAAGAATTTAACTGATCGCAGGTAAAAACAGTTCTCGTGCTTGTTTCAGAAAACTCAAATTCCGACACTAATCAACATCTACAGAGTCAGTGTTTTATTTCATTTTCATTTGTTATCGCAGAGCTTTTGAGACAAACTTCATGTACATATTCATGTCCCTTGCAGTGTTAAGTTGGTCTGCTTTTTGAGTAGTTAACTGGTCAAAACTTCAACCTAAAATAGTCACGGATAAATAAAACTGCAGTATATTATAATAGCATTACGAGTAATACATATTTATAAAAATAATCTACAGCTACAGGAAAACCGTCTTATCTGATGTCTGATTAAGATTTTGAGACTTCAATTATCAGGTTTTTTGAGTCTAGGTTATGATTTGATGCAATTTTTTCATGTCTTTTGTGGTGTTAAGAAGGACCATTTCAATAGAAAGTTTGATGCATGATTTCAGCAGCCACAGAACGCATTTGCAGTATCTACAGCTATGATATTCGAGATTTACTAGTGCATAAATCAGATCGAATTTCCTCAAAATATTGGCCGTGTTGGATTGTTTTAGCCAGCAGAAAGCACAGAAAACAATGTTTATCGTTGCTTGCTACCAATAATAAACAACTAAATTGAACTGATCGTTGTTAAAAAGTAAGTCACCTGCTTTATTCAACATCCGCTAACTTACATCCTCAATCATTGGGATGTACATGTAGATTCTTCGCTGCAATTGTTACGTGTCTTTTGTAGTGATAAGTAGGATATTTTCTCGTAATTTACGTATAGGATAGAGGCCGAAAACTGTCTATTATGTGAAAGAAAGGTCAGTTCTTTCTTTCACATAATAGACAGTTTGAGGCTTCTATCATACTTAAAACGTGACATCCTTTGTTTAAAT
>JAULCE010028895.1:0-22426 GCA_032359355.1 Macoma nasuta | reverse complement strand
TTATAAAACACATAATATAATGTATTTCATAACTTTATCAACAAAATAAATATTAGCATATGCACTAGGTCGTAAAATCTCGTTTAGCTCAAACTTCGGTTTAGTCGCGCTAATTTCGAGAGACCCAATGAGTTCGAGCTAACGAGGTTCGACTGTAATTTAACTTTTTCGGTGCTAATTTTAAAACAACGGTCTGCGACAAGTTTCAGATTGAATATTTTTAGGAAAAGTAAAACAAATAATAGAGCGAAAATTACACTTTCCGACACTTCTACACTTAGACTTATTAGACCGGCTTGAAAGGCGGTGGCTGACCTAGGACTGCATGTTTCATTTGCAACATTAGCAGCTAAAGGGTCAAAACTGAGTAAGTGTGTCCATGTATAAGAACATTATAATGACACAAGTAAGATAATAACTAAGCAACTCATGTATGAAAATATCCGAATTATTGTTTTGGCAATATATACGATGACATGTATTGTTTACTGTTGGTTGTAAGCAGTAAAAAAAAACGTTATGATAAATGGCCGGCGTAATTGAAAAATGGGCCTTCGTGCTCTGTAAAAATTGTCGATCTAGAACAGAAGTCACGTCTCTGACGTGGCATCTGAACAGGTTTTACACTGCTTGCAATGTAAAGTGCACCACTCTTAAACTGAACTTTTCTCCAATAGCATAGATGTGGTCTGAATATACACTGTTATCATGTTTTCCATGACGTTGTTCATCTTAATTGGTCGCATTATGAAATGGCGCAAGTGTCATGTTGGCTATATGGAACGTACGTCATTTAAGAGCGAGTCGGACGATATCCTTTGAAAGATCGACAATTGACGTCTGCGATATTTTCGTCTGCACGTTTTGTCGTCTGCTCATATTAAATTATGTATAATTAACTTTCTGTTGGTTAAATAATAACACTATGAGTATCAAACAGATTGGAGCTTGATCAGACGCCGAGTTACTCGGCGTCTGATCAAACTCTAAGCAGTTTGCAATGGCTACTACAATTACGTGTTTGTACATTACAGTCTTCCAAAGGATATGCGATCGGCTTATCTTTATTTAAAAGTTGTTGAGATGACCCTTTTACTGCTGTCTTTAATGTATATGTTGATGCTATTGATAGTTAAGTTTCTGATGAAAACACTTTTGGATGTGACCTATGCTATCTAAAGTATGACTGATATTGTTATACTTACTTTAAAAACTAACTTGGTTATGTATATCACACGCCACTCGCAAAACAAACTTTAATGTCAAAATTGCGTAATTACAATAATTCCATTTTTTAACAAAACGAAAAGGTGTCTCTTAACTCACTTTTGGAAGCATTAATGTCATTATAATCCAAGGCCGCGTTACGTTGTTTCTATAAATGCGATGTGTCGCGTACACACCTTTTACATTAATCATTCTGTGAATGTTTTATTTTACAAAATACTCTATGCGATGCCGCTGGTTATTGCAGAGGAACGATGCGGTTTTACAAAACACACAGAGACGTATTATGGATGCAATATCAAATATGAGAAGGCATAAACCATTAAAAAGGCACTTTTGCTTTAAAACGAATTTAACAGACGCTCCCTTCATAACTCTCATCAGTGCATTTCTAGCTGGTCACTGACACATTTTACTAACAACATCCGCAAATTTCTCTGCAATAATGACATGTGATGGCTGCGTTTTAGCTCTTCGCGTGCTGCGAAAATTGCCGTCTGCTTAAAATGTCGTCTGCTTCATTTTTAAATATCGTCCGATTTTTTTTAAAATATAGTGAACATTTGGTCTGAGTATCAAACAGCTTGAATCCAGATCAGACGCCGAGTTACTCGGCGTCTGATCTGGATGCAAGCTGTTTGAATAATCACCTTAGTCGCGAACAGCAGGCGAAGGGTTAACTCTGTACTTGTAGTACGTCGTTCGGAGTTTATGTAATATATGTCCATTGAAATTATTGTTAAACATAGAGTATTTGCTCGTTAAAGGCAAAAATAACGATATTTGTTCCAAAATATTTTCAAAACCCATTACAAATTGGTGCTTTTTCTTCTTCACGATATAACCTTCATCATTTTTCAAAAATGACACAGACGTGTTTTTTAGAAGAGCACCGACCATTTCATCTTAATTTACAAACGTATCAATGACTCAAATGTTAGATACGTGTTTGATACAAACACCAACGATCTCTATAAAGGGTAACCACTTATTCACCGAAGTGGCAGTTAGTCATTCCATGTTAATCTGGATTTGTAAAATGAGCAATTGTTCCGAGACAAAATTTTCCCGGTACCTATTTGCAAAATCATAAACTATAAAAATATTTACCCCTTGTATATCGATATAAACCCCTAAATGCTGAATAGCTCTATGTGTATCTGCCCAATATGAACATTAATTTAATGAAACATAAACTTCCATAATACATCAATAAACAGTTAGTTTTCCTTGGAGTAATATAGACTTTGGTTGGACAGATTCTATAACAAACAATGCAAGTCCTGATAAGAGGGCTCCTTCTGGAATATCTATATAAGACTTTGCCCAATATGAACATCAATTTGATGAATCGTGAAATATCCATAATACATTGACAAAAAGTTATTTTTCCTTAGAGTAATATAATCAATATCGCATCGCAGGTTTGTAATCCATGATAATATATCGACATCGTTTTCACCGATGACACATTTTTACATTAATAATAAAGCGGTTGTTATCCATGCTCTCCAAATGCAAAAACAAACTATTAGGCATACTAGTGATAATCTGTATCTAAGCTGGACAACTCTTGCATTCATAGTACTCACTTGCTAGCATGTGTTGTTTGCCTTGATGCTTATAACTAGTATCAAATACAATAGACATATAGGCGACTACGGCATCTATTTTGTTTTTTAATTATTGTTTTTTAATTTTGACCTCGTTTCGAAAAAGCACTTTATTTGCCTATTTTCCGAATAAATACGTTCCTTAAAGCCACATAGAACTTAGCAGACCGCCATTTCCCAAGCTTAGGAAAAATGGCAGTTATAAAGCTACTGAGCTTATTACTGTAACTAATTAAAATATAAAATGCCAAATCGACGCGAATCGAATCGATGCGATCGCATAAGGGGGGATATGGCAAACGAACCGAATCAAAACTTTCAGAAAGCTCATGATGCGCTTTTTAAGGCACATTATGCGGTTTCTGGAAGTTTTGAGCTGGTTAATACGCCATTTCACGGCAAATGAACCGGCAGCAGATTGGAGTAAACCGATAAAATATTGAATTTAATAAGTTTCAGTACTGTACTCTGGCAAATGCTCCATTTCACGTGATTAATATCACTAAGCTGATCAAATGTTTACAATATTACGTGGAACGTTGGTGATAATGTGCTCCATCACAGATGTACAAATATCAGAGGAACGTAACAGGACCCATAAGTTGTGGCATATGACACGGACGTAACTTTGTTGATACGCAATAGCTTATCGGATTAATCCGTTCGAACGAACAACCCCCTTTGGCATAATCTAAACCGTTCAGCCCCTCCTTGGTCACTGCCAATTTCTTTTATTTTAAACTACACACATTTAAATTTGTTTTTGCAAAACAAATGGCTGAGCTCCAAACAGCTTTGATCCGGATGAGACGTGAAGATACTCGGCGTCTCATCCGGATCCAAGCTGTTTGCATGTACACTATGGTTTGGAGTAGGCAGTGAATGGGTTAATATGTTTATCGTGCAGATTGAGGTTATTGACAGGACAAGGTAAATCGTATGAAGATGATCAGTAGGATGTGCCAAATAATGTTTCAAACTGTGCATTTAACAATACACGTACACCGTTTATCCTATGTTCACTATGATTTAATACTAATCTTAGAATTGTTTCATGAAATCACATATAAGTGTATGTACATGATTCATATCGCAGAATCAGTAACTAACACAACCCTTTTTGATTTCACAAATGCTAAAAAGAAGGTTCTTGGTATCTTCAGGAATGGTAGAAGTTGTGAGTAACTCTTAAGTCTTATGTCTGAATATGTGTACGTGAATTCCAAACTTGTATTGTTTCATCCGATTTCAATATCCCGTTATAACTCTAAGGTTGCGGTCAACAGGGCAAACACAAATAGTGTACACTTAGAAGCAGTCTGATCGCGTTTTACTCTGTTTGTCTATCTATTAAAATTTATTTAAACCTTTTATCATAAAATTGGCTAAATCGGTGGCCGAATACTTCGAGTAATTGCGATAGCGTATTGGTTACAGTTGTGTCAGTTTACGTGCAAGTTTTAATTAAACCAGAGCATTCTTAACGACACAGTTCCGTTTTTAATTCAAATATATTTCTGATCTATTTTGGTATATAATAGTTACGATATTTATATTAAACGCTTTGTGTTGACACTTTCTATCCCAAATAATATGCTGTATTTTTGGCTTTAATGTTCAGCAAACAATGTCAATTCTTAAAGTTGTCGCACAAAACCAGGGTGTAAAAATAATGATTTGAAATAAACATTACCCTACCTTTGATTGGTGTTGATCTAGATCCAGTGGTATGTTTTTAAATAGTTAAACTTGCAAAAATCCAGTTACAAATGAAAGGATTGACCCTTCACTGATCAGAAGCGTTTTTAAGCCTCTCGGTAGCAAAACACTATTGCACACTTTGTATAAAACGATCATTTGCTCGTAATGAGCAAAATTAATGCCCGATTTCTGTCAATGCATTCACGCTAATTGAAAAATGACATTCACATTTTGACTAGATATGTTAAATGTTTTCAGATTATTTTCACGTGGATAAGTCTATAACTGTCTGTATAGATAGCACGATAAGTACGCCAGATAACTCACGCATGTCTATCCCGCATGCCTCTCGTTCGTTGTCTCCCTTGCACCCGAGTTTTGTAACACTATCATTATTCTATTTTCATTTCGAACAAAAGCTACGCTACAGCAATATTTATGAACGGAAACGTCAAACTTTCGGTTTGCCTTTCTTACTAACGTAAATAGAAAGAGTTCTGTTCGTTTAGTCGTATAATCTGAGAACACAATTTTATCAAATGCCATATTTTACTAGTTTAGGATCAAATCATGAAATGAACATGAAACGAATGCATTAAAATGATATGTAGTAAACGGTGCTTGTAGAGAATTAGGCGGCGATAGAGTAAGTTGGATTTAATGAATCAAACCAGTTAGGGTGAGGTCTGAATAACACAGTCATATTAAAAACAAACATCAACACTCAACTAAGTTTAGAGCAGACAAAGAAAGAAGACATAGAACACAAAAGTGTTCAAAATGTCATTTTCAAAGTTATATACATGTAGTAGCAAACAGTGGCGTCCTATAGACGAACTTTTGCCTCATATAGACGATGTCTGATCCGTTGTAAAGATTTATTATTACCCCCATTATATTATTACCCCGCGATTATAATATAACGGTCTCATGTTTCCCCCCGGTAAACTTATAATGCGTTTTTTAAGTTACCACCAGTAATATTATAACGGTATCAAACTACCCCCTTGTTTTATTATTTCCAGTGGGGGTAATCTTGTACTGGACTCATATTACTCCTGTCCGCTTTTTTCCGAACATAAATTGTTAGGTGAGACGTTGTTTCCTCTCCTGTCTATCTGTCTGTATGTCCCTATTTGTATGTCTGTATGTCGGTCAGTCGGTCGATCTCAAATATTGTATTCTGTTTATCAACAATCCCGTAAAGGATTTCAATAAAATGTGGCATCATTTTCTGACTGCGGCAAAGGAATTGCGGAGTGCTTCAGTTTGGTGTGTGCATTAAAGGTCAAGATCACAATTCAAAGTCAATGTACCTCAACTTTTGTGTCCGCTTTCTACAAATGTATCTCCTCAGTCCCTCATTCATACACATTATCTGCAGTAATACATTCACTGTCAAAAGCAATGTGTACATGTGTCACTGTTAACCTTCATAAAGTAGCATATCATTAAACAAACATATTGGTTCACTGACATACATATTTGATCTGGTTTAGACGCCGAGTTAATGGGCCTCTCGCCAGGATTCAAGCTGTTTGCATATCACACAAAACTCGGCAGTAAAAGAAATAACAGTTAGCTTATATATGTACAGTGTGGGGACTTTGAGTAACACAATCATGTTCAAACTTAAATTCAGATTTTCATAATTAATTAAGTATATAATGATTCACTCATTAATCCGTTTTTTAAAGGGACATAGCAAACAATTCAGACCCAAATCGAAGGGCTTCATTTTGGTCCTCTGATCAGGGTTTGTACTA
Source organism: Macoma nasuta (assembly GCA_032359355.1). Classification (NCBI taxonomy): domain Eukaryota; kingdom Metazoa; phylum Mollusca; class Bivalvia; order Cardiida; family Tellinidae; genus Macoma; species Macoma nasuta. The sequence continues at coordinate 16,119 of JAULCE010028895.1, read as the reverse complement.
TTTGCAACTAATAGACATTTCCGATGACCCCCCCCCCTCCCTGTAATAGTGAAACGAGGGGGGTAAATCGATACAGTTATACTGTTACCGGGAGTTAACATATGTAGGTTATAGTTCATATCATGGAAAGTAGCCAAATTTATTACAACCGAGGCGCAGTAATAAGTTTGGTTATTTTTCCATTATGTAAACTGTGACCGACTTATACCCCGCCCACTACACTTTCTGTGCCTTTGATTAAAGTCACGTCAGAAAAATAAATCACAAACGAAAACAAGGCCGTTTACAGCGCGCCCATTGGCTGCTCGAAATGCACTTGGATGATTCCAAAGTGCCAGACACAGGTAATATATCTGGGCGTGGCGTTCTTGCCATGTGCGCTTTTTTCACTCATTTCGATCAAATCGTTATTCCTTCACCAAACTCTATAATATGACGATTTATTCGAATCGTCCTGACGAGAAAATCCGAATAGGTGCTCACACTATAGGATTTTGTAACAGAAAAAACAAAAGTTAGTCCTGTATGATTTCCTTTGAATTGGACTAGTCCATTTCAGCAAAACTTGTTGTGATTTTTCGGCATGATTATCGCGATCCAGACAGTGGGCGTGGCTTGCCATCGGCACGCGCCATGTCTGTTGACCTAGTTATAATAACCAACTTATTTGGTGCATAAGTGATCTTTGAAAATCTCCGGGCTGTGATGGGCTTAGAAACTAGGGTGAACTATAAGGGACTGTGTCATTATTACCGGTGGGGTTGGGGTGGGGTGGGGTGGGGTGGGGGTAATGATATATCGTTATATAATTACCGGGGGTAAATAATTGGGGAGTTAATATAATAACGTTACACCGGGACTACACTGCTTGAAACCGTCTTTTATAGCGACACTGGCGCCGAAAGAATCAAGCTGAATTTGTTAGGACATCATGTCAACATTTGGTCTGAATAGGATATTTACTATTTCTGCCGTTAATCATGAATATATATTATGGGAAATGACTTCCATTTATATCAAGGCACTCTACACAGTATCAAGCACATTGTCAAAACGAAGTCATTTAATTATCATCAGGCCATGTTTTCACTGACTTATTCTCACACTCGAAAACCCAAGCATGTATATCAAACCTTTTATTTTGGCGCCCAGCTTCAACCATTCTTCTAGAATCTGGGCGCCAAAACAGAGGCCAGATATCATACATTATTCTTGAAATTCGAATCTGAAAATTGCGTTAGGAAATAAAGGGTCTGACGTGTTTGTGATGGTAGGGCCCTGCTTCACGTGGACGAGAGGCAAACTGTAAATTACTACTTTGAGTCGAGTTGTGTTGAATTGTGTCAAGTTAGCCCTTTTACATCTACAGGTGACTAACATCGACATTGCAAAAAAGTGAAGTCCAAGATATGACGCCGCTTAAGAAAGTGGCGTCTGATCAGGGACGTCACATTTTTGCAACAAAATATAATTCAAAAAAGCCAAAGTTTATGTAATTGTTATGTTGTTTTTTTCTTATCGTTAAAAGTTTTGAACTTAAACTAGTTGCAACCGACTGTTCAAAATATGAAGGCGAGAGGGTTAACCCTTAGCCCGCCATTCACGACTGAGGTGATTTTTCAAACAACTTGGATCCGGACCAGACGCCGTCTGATCGGGACCCAAGCTGTTTGATACTCAGACAATAGTTTCACCAATTTTTAAGTAAATCCATCATCATTTAAATATGAAGCAGACGACAAACTTAGCAGACGGCAATTTTTGCGGCGGGCTAAGGGTTAAATTAAGTTGGAAATGGCCGAGCTTACATAGATTTCCTATGTTAACGTAACCGAACGTGAGTGTGTCATATTCGCTTTAGAACAAAAGGAAGAGCTATCCTAGACAAATCTGACAGTTGGTCCCTTGAGGCGTGAGAGTAATTACAACGGATATAATAGGAAACCTTTCGCGAGACACTAAAGCCTTAATTATTGCCGTCTTGTCCAATGAGAAGAATTCAATTTTGCAGTGCATTAATTTTTAAGGCATCTAAACCTTTGCCGATGGCATCTTAACTGTGAGAGGATACTTTTTGCTTTAACAGTAAAATTATCAATAGTACCAACGTTTTAACCATCTTCTCCACAGAATCACCTTTTAGCTCCACTGTAACTGATGTCCATTGAAAGAAATGGTGCATTTCCTTGTAACGAGCAAATACTCAATTGCCTACAATAAATTCAATCCAATTCAAAAGTTGCTTTATTCTTTTGTCTAGGTTTGCATATGTTTCATCAAACGAGTTCCTTGTGGATTAGTCTAAAAAGCTTGTAGAGGAAAGGGTTAACCCTTTACTCCATATATACTATTTTTGACATATCTGTTGCAAATGAGGTTTGAAGTACATGTATTGTGAGATGTGGATCATTTTGCTAAATATGAGCAAATGCTATTTTTTGCATTGTAGTTTACTGAACCATTCAAAATAATTGTATTCCTTCCTTCTAGAAAATATTCTCACTCATGACATACTTCCATTTAGAATGGGTCTAAAGCATATGGAGTAAAGGGTAACACGCTAACGAAAGCGACGTGCAGAGTTAGTGGAAATTACGTTCTGGTCAGTTTAGGGAGTCATTGATACTGAGTGACAAGCAAGTTTGAGCCGGATCAGCATTCGAGTTGTTCAGACTCGGAGGCTGAGCGGCTTGAATCTGTTTAAAATGTCTCACTTCTATCGCTTAAGATTGGACACAATATCATTTCAACGTTAACCAAGGTTCCCCTTTATATAAATAGTAAGGGCGACACATGAATCTAGCACAAACATAAAACATATATTGAAAATACTAGTTAATATTGGAAAAAAAATCTAGCCGAAATTATTTGATAGAGGATATGCAATTGTTATTCAGAAAGTGGTTAAAGCATGATATTACAATGTTTACAAACACATGCGGAGTTTTGTAAAAGAGTGTAACAAAATATGTAAACCTTTGTCACATACAATTTGCAAAACAGACATGCATGGGCCGGTTTCACAAAGCGTCTTAAAATCATAAACTTAAGTGAAACTTTTAAATGCAGATTTCTCTGTTTTCATTACAAATGCTTCAATGAAACTTTGCATGCTTGTGAAAAATTATGTTTTTCACAAGCATGCGAAGTTTCAGTGAAATATAATTGAAAATAAGTTGGACATCTGCATTTGAAAGTTTCACTTCAGTGTAAGATTTTACTAAAAAGCTTTGTGAAATCGGCCCATGGTAATGTTATTACATTTACCCTTTCACCGCCAAATTTAAAACTATCGTTTAGAACTGGGTTTGAATAAAATATTTTAACGCACACAATTGCAAAAATAACCTAAAAGACTTGTGCGGCGAAAGGATTACGCCTATTCTGGTTAAATTTCGTACAATAATGGTCGCGTTTTGTTTCGTTATTTCGCTACTGCAAAAATCTGTATGAATATCTACCAAATTTCCCTAAGACGACGTAAACAAAGGCAACAACATCATTACGCAAGTTACTTCTTCTCTCGAAAGCCAACTTCAATTAGTTAATGTGCCCTTTTAAATAGTGAATGGGTCATAGATTTAACCATTTCTCAAAAATCTTTCTATAGACATATCCACAATGTAATAATCTGGTGACAAATATAAAAGTCTGGGCAAACGAAAAATGCAATTCTTGAACTGTATTGAAAACATCGTCATAAATGGAGCATTTGCTCGTCCCGAGCAAATGCTCTATTTCTGACCATGTTTCAATAGCCATCAGTTCTGTGGATGGAAGGGTTAACGTCTTTACCGAGAGACTGAACTGGTAGGTCTCTAAACTCGTGAGATATAAATAATAACAGATAGTCTAGAACGTAGTCACTAGATCACATAACGTAAATACACTTGTCTATATAGATAAAGAGAATATACATCTAGAGCTAAATGAAGTCGTCACAACTCTTGTCTCGCCCTCGCATATCATTTTAACCTTTAAGAACGCATATTTTGATTAATGACTTTGGTTGGCTTATTTGAGTTTAGGCACTTAGCAAAACTGTAATCGGAACCCAAAATAAACGTGTTTGCCTTTTAATTTGTTCGAAACACCCGAAATTTGAATAAATTCAAGCTTGGGGTAATTGAAAGAATAAATAAATAATCCCCCGACTTCGACATTAATGCGTACTTTGGTTTATAAGCTAATCAGAATGGTAGGCTAGAATGGTAAATACGTCAAAGCCAGGTCACGCATGCGCAGTTAAAAATTTAAGCAGTTTGCGGTGTTCGAACCATGGTTAACAACAACAACAAGTATGGCTTCGTGCAGTGACTTATCGGCGGTACATGAAAAAAACGACAGTGACCCTTGATACACTGTTTTCTGAAGAAAGAAGTCAAGAACAGAGCACAAACATGTTTCTCAGTATTGTTGTGTAAAAAGTTATTTTTTAAAGATCTCCGAAATACAGATTTGCAAACAGTCATGTCGCAGACGTAAACCATATACTACAATAAAGGTGGAAAAATCGGTCATATAACAATGCTAACAATTTATTCTAAATATGTGTTTTGAGCGCTTCTGTAGCAGACATGTATGCAATATTGTAGGGACTGAGCCAAATTTTGAACAAAACGAGTAGATGGGCCAATTCCTACATTTCCTGGTAAAAAAAGAATAATAAATGGCATTTACCCTTTGCTCAAGAGTCCATCAATTACATCAGATAATTGCATTTTGAACGGGTCTAAAAAAGCATATGGAGTAATGGTTAGGGAAAGAATTGTTTCTCTAGAAGACATGTTACTTTCTCATTTGATAGAGGAATCGGACGACTTTGCAACTTATAGTGAACTACATATGACTCTCCGCGTCAAATCTGATTCATAATGTTTTGCGAATTAATGAATACTTGAGGTTCGAAAGTGATAATAAATACCATAGCATCTTCGTTGCTGTAAGTGTTGTTTTTGTCTTAATAGACTTCTACAACTATTCAGCTCCAGACACTGTGGTTCTCGGGGATCGTTAAGTGACGGTAAATACGCCATTATAACTGTTTATAGACTAGCTATGTAGCTGTTTAGGAGAATCCTTGTCGCCATAGTATATTAAGTTAGCTAGGGCACACATTTCACAAACAGACATCCATGATTATGTGCGTTAATGAATTGCTTATAAATGACATACTGAAATACCTCACGAAATGCATTTTGGCATAGAAAAAACCCACGAACCATTTTAGATAGGTGCAATAGTTGGTCACCAATGAATGTGTTTGACCTATGCAATGCATTACAAAATAATAAACCACACTTTCTAAGTAAAAAAAGGAATAATTTCGCCAGCATTCAGTCTAGAGCAAGATAAGTTGTTCAACATGGTCAAATGAGTGTATGAAGTTTCACACAATAGCGTATATGATTTCTTAGAAAAAGCCTTACATGCAAAACTTAAAACAAACTGTCATAGACGACACCGGAGCCATATTATTCGAATAGTCGAGCTAAAATTCTGTTCTTGGTCTCATATATTAGTTTTGAATAAAACTTATAGTCGATCTTGTAAAGTTTCAAATAACAAGGCTCGACTGAATTGCACCAAAAGCGCTATGTCTATTATGTCTGCACAATTGACTTTTTTTACAAAAAAAACACACCAAGCCCTTGAATAACCTAACAACAAGGCCTTATATAAATGTTTGTGTTTTGTCCATGTGTGTCTTCTTAATGTAGCGTTATGTTTGGGCTCGCGTGTATATGTGTGTGTGCGAGTGTGCTGAGAAAGTACTTGTTCCTGTGCTGTTCGGGTGGCTGTTTGTGTTGTATGTGGTGTGTCCTGCAAGACCTTCTTATCTACTGTTACAAAATCAAGAATCTAGTTAGCCCATTAGTATGAATAGTGAGAGAATGATCAATCTAATGCATTTCCGGTCTACATTAATAACCATAATTTAGAATGCATTATAGTATCCTATGTCTCGAAATCAGCGCCTTTTAGCACTTTTGTTACTGATAAGCATTCGAAAACATTGTAGGAATTAGAGGAATGCAAGTAGCGACAAAAATAGCCATTTATTATAATGATTTAGAAACAAATACAAATGACAGTTTTCCTTTGCCTATTTCTGTCCCTGTTGATAAGTCTTGAGCTATTGGGTGAAAAGGTTATGCTCTTTTTGAAACATGTGATTGCTGATATGTTCCATATATGCTTGTCTCTAGTAATTGCGTTCTTTGATATGAAGAAATAAAGCTTACAAGGTTTTAAATGATGTTAATATGATCAAGAAAGATACAGGACTGTTCAAAACCGTGTCGATATATCCTGATTGTGCACAATTTACACAGTTGTTATTTTAAAAGGTGATGTATTTGTGTGTTTTTTTTATCAGCAATTCACGAACATACATCCATTGATCAAACAACATTAAGTAACTAAGTTTATTTCAAAGCTCGCAAAATATAACTATTTCTAAAACCCAAGACATGCTGTGTATGAATTTTGTTATCGGAAAACTAACTGCCCTATATCCACAAAATCCGCAGACCATGAATATTGCAGACCTAAGAACTTAAACATAAACACGACATGCGTCTTTTAAGTAGCATCGATATCCAATGCGACCACTCAATGAAATAGCACAGGGTAAAGAAACCCATGTCTTAGGGAGATAGTTTATCATTCTACTCCGAAGATACGCCTTTGAACGCCTCTGTATCAAATTATTATTCGAAACATTGTAGAATAAGGAACAGTCGCTCATAATATGTGTTTTACGTTTTTGACGCATGATCATACTAGTCATGCACGCATAACGATGCATTTTACAGATTAGGCTATGTATCAGTTTGGTATACATGTATGTATGTCTTAACATAGAAAGGTTAAAAGCGGATATGCGAAATTGTATATCTGTTTTGTCTGTCCGGACTTAATTCTGTTATGTCGCCGCGTGTGAATAAAACATTGATCAGCTACGCCGTGTTTTAGCCTACACTTCTCTCCAAATGTCCAAATGTTACAATACATTGCACATTTTGACAAATCTTATTATTAAGACATAATGTCTCAGAATGCGTTCGATACGTCTCTTTAAGAACTGTTTTACATTTCAGTTTCGACGGTGTCATTGCAAATGCCAAATGCATCATTTAAGAAAAAGGGACTTAGGTATTATTTGAGTCGGGCCGACGAATTGTTGGTAAACTACCAAAGCGATTAAGTAAAATAACAGAATATTGCCTTTGTAAAAATGTTGACACTACTTCCATAAGCCCCTTTAGGCATAAGATACTGTAGTTTGACCTTGACATTTATTTAAGCTACAAATCTAATTCAGTACGCAGCTATGTGTAAATCGTTCAATAAGGAAAAACGTATCCGCCTAGAAAAAATAATCTCATCGTGAAGAGAATTTAAGCGCAGACAAGGCCTTACGTTCAACTTGTGCATTTGGTCACAATATGTGATCTTGAATTTGTAGCTACAAATCCCTTATGCGTGAAACACCGTCTCGTTACAGTTCATTGTTGTGCCTAGCGATTTAATGTTATCTATTTCTGCTAGGACAACGTTTTACCCGGACAGGACATTCTTTTCAACTTTGACCTTAACTTTGGACATTGACTTTGTTGCTACATAAATGATTCTAGTGCAGGACAAATTACTTATATCAGTGTTCAAATGCGGAAAGTATCGTAAAATCTTTCCACAACCATAATGGTACGACACTTCAAGCTGTTTTGGTCATAATAACCATAATTTGAGCTTTCTCTGTCCCTAAACCAGCCCTTTTTATCATTTTTGATATTTCATGCTGCTGTTTAGGGTCAGAAGAACTCCTATAGTAAAGGGCCGGGGATTTCCTCTCCCTCGCGGGAGAGAAACTTTAATCAATATATCTAGGTAAATATTCATCGGAATAACATTTCAAGCATATACGTCAATTATCAACATATTTATTAACCTATCTGAACCATAATATTTGTTTTGTAAACCATTATTACATTGAAACGGTCAATCCTTTTCATGGTACGTTATAAAAACAAATTCCTTCATGTACACATGTATTAAGGTCAAACACATCTGCTGTCACTTGACCAAAGCGTTTAAAAGGTTAACAAAACAAATGTTTCACTTCAGATACGTTAATAAATATATTGATAATAGAGTTATAAGCTTGAAATGTTAATTCAATGAATAATTACCTAGATATATTGATTTAAGTTCCTCTCCCGCGAGGGAGAGGAAATCCCCGGATTTTTACTATAGAAGTTCCTCTGATCTTAACCAGCAACATGAAATATCAAAATTCGTAATAAGGGCTGGTTTAGGGATAGAGAGGGCTCGGATTACTCGAACCATTGACCTCAATGTGTAACATCTACTTTGTATACAGAGGACATGTTTAAGAAAGTGAGAAACTGTTTTATGACATTGGACACGTGTGCCAAAACCTCGATTATTACTGCCATCATCAGGTAATTTACAGCCAAAACAAGGAAAATAGTAATTATATTGACTTTTGACCTGAATTGTAATATTAACCTTGTATCATAGAAACTAGGCTTCACATCATGGTGAACGCATATGCATGGGTCTTGTATACGCACACCGTCTCCTTACATGGACCAGTTGTGCTACACTAGTTGAAAATCATTCCTTCAGCAAGGCATTTACAACCCGGACAGAGTTGGACAGACGGACGAATGCACACACGTGCGCACATATACTAAATATATTCAAATTTATTTTGTAAAATCATGTGATGTTTATGATAAAAGGTCATAAACCATTGTGTTGTGTGCTCTACTCAAAATGGACCAATGACATAAAACTGGTTGGTTTTATAGGTTATCTAGAATATCAGGAAGATCAGTATGGAATCATCTTGAACAGGCATTTATTCAGTATTTGGACTTATATAATAAAATATCAATAATTCTTATGTTCTTTACTATTACTCATTTGCTTCAGAGTTTTGCGAGTATCAAACACGAATCAATGATGGTATAAAAGCACATTCCAAATACCAAAGCACTAATCATTTTGTCTGGACGAAAATGATGGCACCGCCGCACGCGTAATAGATTATCGCATAAGCTCGGTTTACCCTCATTTATGTTCTAATTCTAAACGTTATTACAACATGATAACGGCATATGCATTTATGAATCTCCAGTTATATCGAATTCAAAAGGTAGCTGCTTCATTTCTATTTCTCAAAATAATAGCGTTGTGTCTTCGAGCATCTTCTTTCGAAACACAGTTTACACTGTTAATGATAGTTTTCGATATATATACAAACGTTTCGAAAGGAGGGCTACTTATAATCATGTGCAAATGATATATTTCTGAAAAAAACGTTAGGCCTGGATTGTAAAATGATCAAAATATAGTCCGAAAGCTACATTAAACAATTATATCGGGTACCGCTGTATGAAATTAAATAATAATATCACTGTCAGTCCTGCCTTATGCGTATATTTGCAAGATTTCCACCAGCCTGAAACAAAATATTATATAAACATAATTGCCTAGACGATATTGTGTTCCTAATAAAGTGTTTTATTGATTATATCTGACACCAAATACTTACGCTGTTTAGAATAACATTGGAGTGAATTTACTTTATGATATTTATCATATGGTCATTTTATCGATGTTGCATCATATTTGTCGCCAAAACCAGTAGAAACACAGCTTGTATGAGTCGTTTACCAAAGCAAGCCTTTTGGCTAATATTGCAATTTTCGCATTCCTTTCAAGGACATACATTATTGGGCAAACTGTATTGAATTACCACGGATCGATCATCTGTTCTTACTATTATCAAATTGTGTTGTGTGCTTTACTCAAAATGGATCTATGACCCCTCGGCAGCAGATTGCGCTCAAACAAACTTTGAGAAAAAACAGTAATACATGTTTTAGCAATAATTTATTTAAGTTAATTAGAGAATAGTCACTAGCAATAGGTAGTGTGTCCTTACTCAACTGATCAAATAACATTGTTCAATATTAAGCCAGACTCCGAATAAAAATTGACTTGATAAAAGCCTCATGACTATACTTCCGGCGAGAAGCATCGCGAGCCAAAAAACTGGAAACAATAAATAATTTCTAAAAAGCACTTCTAACCAAGTCTTGTCTTTGGAATTATTGAGATTGTTCGCTACAATGCAGAATTAATGCTAAGAAATGTGTCTTATATGGATAGCTTGTTTTATTAAAATGGTTGCAGTTAACTGTGTAGTTTTTAAGATCAACTTTACTTTCAGTCAAGTTTTAACAATTGTTTTAAGTAAATAGCGCCTACACTCACTAATGTGTGTCTTTTTTACTTTACCATGTATAATGGTTAACGTAACAAAACAATTGATTATCAAACAAATAATCAAGGAATCTACGAGTGTTGCGGTCAACAACTTGATTTATTCCGTTTGCACAGAACATGTAGCTTAAGCAGAGAATGTTATAGATGATCAATATATCAGGGTAAAGTCCAACATGTTGTATTGAAATGTTACGCAGAGCACTTGATTTTTAGATATTTAGTTTTCATTTTGGTATTGACATTCATTAACATGAAAATCATTCGCCACTTCTGCAGGAAATACAGTACCTGGAATGCAATATATACAATGAAAAAAGATGGTATATGTCTGTTCAGTAAAGCCACGCTTCGACTGTGTAAAATACTTCTAGTAAAACAGTATACACACTTTGACATGTTTTGCTTGACAAATTTTATTTGTGGTATACACATACCATACGCATGGAGTTGTTGCACACAATTTGACATATCACTTACAGTATAATTATGTTATATTTTACAATTGGTAAGAAAGGTGTCTGTCGCATGTTTGATTGAGTGTGTTGTATCGGTGAATAGTGTTGAACGACTTCCCGCTTACATATCAATAGTATAGAATCAAATAGATAAAACCTATGAAATTACATCGGATTGGGTTTTAGTCCAAAAGGGCGAGCGACATCAAGATCTGACTGGAATACATCGGGGCCCGAATAGAAAGAGTATTTAGGGGAAAGGTCAATACTAATTCTGAAGAACAAAGAAGCACTAAGAACAATATGTCAGCATCCATAAACAGTAACTTCCTATTGTGTCTGTGACTTTTAAAATGCATCCGTCATTTACAATACAATATCTATGTAAAATATATCCGTTATTAAGTTTCGTTTCAATATTTCAAATTACAACAAATATGCAGAAAATAATGGTATTTGACCTGTATCTCTACATACGTATAGTACTGGAATTATTGCGTCGAATGATTTGTTCATCGACCTCTGACTCCCTCTCCCGCATGATGTAATTAGATTGGCAACGCAAAATTGCGTTATGTAAAGATCGATGTTTCTGCCGGGATTTCAATGTAATGTTTTTCGTCACATCATAGGCTGCTTGAACCATGCAAATGGATTGCTCTAATTGGCCAGACGGCCATTTGTCAATGCCACCCGGCTGGTATTGATGGTGTCTTACATAATATATAGCCCAATAAACGGATGATCCGTTCATGTCCTAAGAACTTAGCCAACTTATTGCATAACAGATTCTAAACAAACGGTGTGCTTTTTTGTGATGCTGATAAAATTAGTAAAAATAATACAGACACAAACAGTTTTTATTGTACACTAAAGGTGACGACGTGAAATACTTTTTTTATTCTATGTTATAGTTATAATGTGAATTTACCAATAAACACTATTCAGGAATATACTCAAGAGGTAACTGAAACGGATCTGATATATTTGTAAAGTTATTAATCAATGTAAAAACTGACATTCCAGCCAACATGTTAGTGCCAAATTCGAACTTGAACCAATGATTCAATCATTCAATTTGACTGAACTCACCAAACGTGTTGTAATATTACTTGAATGAAATGAAAAAAGTGTAAAAACCTATGCAAACAAACAGTGCATTGGTTCCCAAAACAGATATACAAGGATTTGATGAAACACCAAGCTAAATATATCATTTGCATATGAACTTTTTGTGACTTGAAAAATGCACCGGTGTAAAGAGTTCAAGTTACCCCCGTGTTAAAGTTATCCTCGGTAATTTGAAATCGAATTCAAGTTACCCCGGGGGTAATCAGAACTCGCTTTTAGATAATCCCCTCCATGTTCAGATTACCCCCATCCCCGAGCCACCTTGCATTTTAACTTCAAACAAATATTGTTGTATTGACCTTCCTTAAATAATTACTAATTATATTTCTAAGTTAAAAAGTTCGTCCAATGCAGACCCAGATTAAACAAATTGCATCGTTTTTACTGCCTTATACTTATATAAATATGATCATCACTAACATACCAAGTATGCATTGTTTGCAAAACCATGGCTTTTAACGAAATCTAACAGCAACTTTAGCAAAGAAATCGACTTTTAACAATTAAACCTGATGTGTAAAGTTTAAATTTCAGTAAGTTTGAATAACAATAATTGGCGATAACTTGAACATCGTGCAGGTAATTTTAAATCGAGTTCAAGTTGCCACCGGAGGGAATTTAAAATCGATTACAAATTACCTCCCGGTAATCTGAACATGATTTCAAGCTCCCGGAGACACTCTGAACAGGGGGTAGCTTAAAATCGTTTCACCGGCCTTTAAGTATGTTCGTTTCGAATAAAAAAAAATACATATGAAATATTTTACGGAAAGTAAAACAAACATGAATACAAGAATGAATATCCGCGTTCCGATGCCTTTATTTTTTTAGTTATTCATATGGTAAAAAGGGAAAGGCGGTGGCCGTTCTCGGACTTCACTTTTTGTAACGGGAAGTCGGCAGCAAAGAGTTAAACAGATCATTTTAAAAAGTATACAGGTCTTCATTAGAGTGTTATACAACAATAATCATTGGAATGGAATTATATGAAGAAAACATGGTTTGTACATACTTAAAACACATGTAAATGATAAAATAAAATAAAAACTATGGCGTTTAAACAATACATGCTCTGTGACAGTGGTGTACTATATAAAGGATTTGGCAAGAGTTGTCAATTGATATCAAGTTTTATTAAACGAGTTTCGGAAACTATTATTATACGAGACTCTGGCGAGTTATATAACATTTTCCAGAACGAGTATAATAAAATTTGATATCAATTTACAATGAGTGTTAAATTATTGTTATCACATGACAAAGACAAGAAAGAAAACAGAAATATAGTCATCCTTACACAACCATCTGAACAGCTAACCGTTGCCCAAATAACACTCAGCTTGTAAAGAAACGTTTGACCTGAAAACGTAGATCGGCAATAATATTTTTTAAGACTCACCAAACCGCTACAGTTCTAATCAGACGAGGTACTCGGTGTCTGATCTTGATTCAAATTATTTGAACATGTCAATAGGCATTTGAATCGAACAATGATGTTGCACATATAGTTATACAACTAGACGCCCGTTGTGCATGTTACCGTATAACTGTTATCTTATACTTACCATGGTAGGTATAACAAAATACGTACTCGTTATAGTAACCCGGAGATAAGTGACGTCATGTGATAAATGCAGTCATATTTTTCAGACACTTCCTTAAATTCTTAAATGAAAGTGATACAAACGTGAACTAAACGATTGTCATTAGATCAAAGCAATTCCTGAATTATATTTACATATGTAGCTATAGGCTTTTTATTGCATTAGTGAACTACGCTATATCACAATCAAAAATAAACAAATGAAATTTTATATTGCATTATAACCCCTTTACTGCTTACCCCGAACCATAGTGTTATATGCAAACAGCTAACGTCCGGATGAGACGCCAAGTAACTCAGCGTCTCATCGGGATCCAAGTTGTTTGACACTCGGTCAATATTTTGCCAACAATTAAGTTAATCTGTGAAGTTTGAAAAATGCAGCAGATGGAATATAGCGCAATCGTCGAATTGTTTCTTGCAGTGAGGGGGTTAAGCTTAGAAAGTCATTGACCTTTGAAATATATTGTAAATGGATTGCAACAAACAAAGCCGAATGTTTAATGAATCGTATGTAATTGTTGCCCATTAATACACGCTGTTATACATTTCCTGTTCATTTACAGACACTGATATCAAGCGGAAATCGGGCATAAGGTGAAGCCTATTACATGTTATGTTTACTGGGAGAATAACGACGGGAAGCGTATTGGTATTTTAGAGGAATTTCAACAAATGACGATGTCTAAAAGGCCAAGAGGTGTTGTCGAATTTTGAAAGCATTTACATACTCTGTAGAACAGGAAAATGTCTAATGAAAGGCAGTATAGGATATGTTTTCCAAACTACCTGATGCTAAGTTTTTGTAAACGAGCTAGACGTCGTTGTACTTCCAAACCACGTAAATGCTATAAAACGTATGAAAAGATATGTACGATCATGTGTGATAGAGACCTATTCAGACCAGTGTCTAAAAGGGAAGTGCTTGACCAGTCGACAGAGTCCATCATTAATGCATAAGCATACATGTATTCAATACTTGTATATCTATACTGTGTGAATCAGTGATGTCTCTTATGTGTTGTTGTTTTATTTCTAGAGAAAGTCTGCAGTATTACTTTGTGTAAGTTCGAATAACCTTAAGCTTGAATTAAACTCTAAATGCAGGTGATTCGAATTTTCACAAGGAAAATACTCCCTTCTTTGGCACGTATCAACACGACAAAACCTTTGTTTTGAGTTCAGATTTTAGCTTCAAATAAACATGCTACCGCCTTATTCATACTGGATATAGAAACGTTGACATTGATTTTTTTATATAATTCATTTATAGTATTTTCAAAGTGACCCTCGGGTAACGGATGATTACAGTTTTATGCAGAAAATCATTTAAGTTGTACGCATACTGTATGTAAAGGCACATGCCCTATCAATGAAGGTACTGACATCACAGCTCGAGTAATATTAAGCATTGAGTAGTCTTTAGCAAATATTGTATAGATGGTTTTCTTCTAAAGCCACGTATGTGCCAATTCCTCAAAAGAGCACGCAAGTGCCTTTATAGCAAAATGTAGTGCCCGAACATAGGTAAGAAATAATCCATCGGATTCCTTCTAAAATCATGTATGTGCTCTTGTTAAAAAATGGCACATACGCCACTTGTCTACTTGTTTAATCTAAATACTAGTTCCTGAATTGTATATTAGTGAGTACACATCTTCCATAGAGCAGGTCAACTTTGACCAGAGTTGTCTAGCAGTTATGAATCATAGTTAGTCCACACATATAAGGATATATTTCAGGACTCACTCTTGGTAACAAATGTCATTATATGTAATCATGCTTTATTGCGTCCGTCAGACAGTCTTTAGATGTAACGCATTTCTCAAAAAACTTTGTTTCTTGATTGCTTTCCAATCTGGCTGCATTTAACATAAATTGTAAATTGAGCGTGTCATTGGAAAATCTCACATTATTATTTTACAAAGTGCAAGGTTGGCAATTGAGAAGATTGCAATAAATAGCCATACTTGTCTAGATATAAATCTTGCTTTAATCGAAACTGAACTCCGAAACTCAGGCTGTTGCTTGTGGAGACATGCCGATGTTCTAGTTAGTCGAATAATCTGAAGTTCTAATTTATTTAGACAATACAAAGTTTTACTCTTTCAAGTGTTCAATTTGATTTAAAGGCAATCATAGGTAGTTGGGTGCTGTTATCGAAGGCTTTGACAGAAAAGATGGAATGCGAATTTGTACGGCTAGCCAAAGTTACTTTTCACATTTCCTTAACATTTAAAGGCATAAGGAGGGTGGGGGACTTTACCATTTTGACATAGCCTATGCATAAAAAAACAGTATACTGGGTTTTTTATGCATAGGCTATGTCAAAAGGTTAACTATAAAGCCTCTCCTCAACAGGAGACCGTTTCACACAGTTTCTTAGTAAAATATTGAACTTGAATGAAAATTTCGATTATTTACAAAATATTCTTCAATGAAACTTTGCATGCTTGTGAACAACTATGTTTTTCACAAGCATGCACAGTTTCAGTGAAATGTAAATGAAAATAAATTGAACATCTCTATTTGAAATTTTCACTTAAGTTTAAGATTTTACTAAGAAGCTTTGTGAAACAGTCCTCTGAAGCGCTACTTAGCGCCTCT